>WNWK01013902.1:0-53458 GCA_009830355.1 Cherax destructor | reverse complement strand
GAAGGAATGGGATGTCTCAGTCATTTTGAGCGTGAACGTGCCTTCCGGTAAACCGGCATATGCACCAGTCACCCACTTTCCCTGTTGCACGTGAATGACCCCATACTTGCTGAAGACACTACGCAGATCCACCTCGTCCGCCTCAAAGGGGACATTGCATACCTTCACCCAAGTATAATGGCTCGATACATCCACCAGACAGACTCGTACAGCCAGGGAAACGTCGACACAAACATCTTGGTAACAATCAACAAGTGATTCGTACACAGGCCCCGTACAGTAGTTTGACGAACAGCCTGTAAGCACCACTCAGCACTACACCATACAAGTCAGCATATTCAATGCCGTACGTATCCCGGATGATCATGGGTAGCAGGACCTGCACTGATGTCGGCGTGATCGCCCCACGAATCAGTTCAATACCAACTGTATAAACCCGGCGCCTCACACTGAGGACCATGTCTTCACTGAAGTGCTCGCGTGGCTGTCAACAGAGGAGTGCTGACCACGACCGCACTCTCCAGCAGCCAGGCAGCGAATGTTTACAATTCAATTTGTTGCAGTTTTGATACAATTGCTTGCTCAAAAGAAAGCTGTTTATGCTGAGCATCTTTAGCAAACTAATCCTAAAACTTGCATACTACTTAATTCTAGCTCCAGCTCCATTTCCAATCATCCTGAGTTTAAAGTTGAGTCCTTCAGTTGTAAGCCAAAGGTGCTATATCTTGAGCTGTATAAATATAAATCATCTGTAACAAACAACTTTTCTTTAGAGTGAAGTACAGTATGTATACAGTTGTGTCTATAGTGACATGAATAAGCTTCTTAATAGAAAGCCGCTTGTTATGCATAACATTTCAGGCAGCCTTAAAATTAATTTAGTTACTGGACAAATGTGCAGTTAAGATAGTTTACTAGAATTCTCTGGTTTGCAGTATATGACATTTTATACACTACTAACAGTTTGGTTTGATGTATGACATGATTTGTATTTACATTTGCATCATATTTCATACCCTATTTAGGTTATCCTTGTACTAACCCTCTGAGGTTAATAAACCAAATAAAATGTATAGATCATGGCATAGATGCATATATAATGTGATTTTTGTGAAAGTTGGGTGTGTGTATACACAATACACTCTCAATAACTGGAAAATGGTGACTGATTTTGTATTTAGCATATATACAGTGGACCCCCGAGTTTCGACCACCTCAAAACTCGAACAATTATGTAAGTGTAATGTTGTAAGTGCTTTTTTAAGTGTATTTTTGGGGTCTGAAACGGACTAACCTACTTTACATTATTCCTCATGGGAACAAATATATTCGGTAATGGCACTTGAACAGCCTTCTGGAACGAATTGTCCGAAACTCGGGGGTCCACTGTATGTCTGTTATGAGGAGTGGCTATTTTTATTTTTAACTGAAAAATAGCTTCTTGGAGCTGCTGGTGCTCATTTTTCTTATTTGCTAATGTAAGTTATTTATGGGACACACACACTGCCAAAATGCCCCTATCTCATCACCATTAACACTTCGTGGGCCTAGACTTGGGGGTTCTTTCCCTTCTTTTCTCCTCACTCCACACATTCAATACATTTTCCGTAGTACAGCAATACTTTGCATAGTATGGTTAATGCGTATCAAAAAATACCATGCTGATCAAGGTATATTATTATAATGTGTTTTAACCCTATCAGGGTCGGTGTCGTACTAGTACGGCTTGAGAGCCAGGGTTGGTGCCGTACTTAAATGCCTAAATTCTAGCGCCTTTAAATCTAGCGAGAGTAAGCTGGAAGGCCTACATATGAAAGAATGGGTCTGAGTGGTCAGTGTGCACAGGATAAAAAAAATCCTGCAGCACAGTGCATAATGAAGAAAAAAAAACTCTGACTGTATTTTTCGTTTAAAACAGCGACTTTGCAGTCTATTTTTGTATGGTATTTATTGTTGTACTTGCGTTTTCTTGGTCTCGTTTGATAGAATGGAAGATATATTACAGAAATAGAGATAATTTCGATTGGTTTCACGATGACAAGTACATACCTTGAAACTGAGCGCAAAGTAGTGAAAATGTTCGATTTTTGCCGATGTTCAAGAATAAACAAATCACGCCATGCGTCCAATAAACATCAACTGGTGAGTCTAATATTCTTGCACAAGTACACTGATATTTATACCGTTTTTACAATGATGCAGTAGTATACATAACAGAAAATCTTCAATTTTTTGTGAGAATAAAAATTCAAAATTGAAAGCAAAAGTAATGTAAGAGGAGCCTGGAGACGTGACTAATGAACAGATAAAATGTTATTTTAGTGCCAGGAATGTCTCTCGTTTATTCTGGACCCTATTCTGAAATTGGCATCTTTTGAAATTTGTGTGAAATTAGCCAAATTGCCAATTTCGGACCACTTTATTGGGTAGTTCAAATCGGTAAATTGGCGTTTCGTGTACTCAATTGATAGAACAAATGGAATTCTAGCGAAATAGCTAAAATTTTGGTAGACTGAAACATTGGAATTGGCCGAAAATAGGGCTCAAAGTGGGCAAAATCGCCGATGTGTAAACATCGTCGATACCGCTAACTTTGCGAGAGCATAATTCCGTTAGTTTTTCATCAAATTTCATACTTTTGGTGTCATTATGATTGGAAAAGGATTCTCTATCATTTCATAAGAAAAAATAATAATAAAAAATTCCGAAAAATTTGCGACCCTGAGAACGAGTTTGGGAGAGGGCCTCACGACCCTGAAAGGGTTAATAACGATAATAATAATCACTCTGAGGCATATAAAACGTTATAGACATTTTTTTCAAAATTATATAATAAACATGCTACGTAACATATAAACATATAAATTAGCATAAATATGAGATGTTTTTCCAGTCGGCTTCACGGAGTGAACAGAATTCATTCGTGTCCAGGCTGGTAACAACAGTAGCAGCAACAACTGGTTTGTTTACAAAACTCATGAACCTTCTACACTCTCATTCTCTCGTTTATTCATTTAATCTTGTTTCTCACCTCTCACTCTACATTAAGACTGCCTCTACTACCACTTCCTCTTACTACCACTTCCTCTTACTACCACTGCCTCTTACTACCACTGCCTCTTACTACCACTTCCTCTTACTACCACTTCTCTTACTACCACTGCCTCTTACTACCACTTCTCTTACTACCACTGTCTCTTACTACCACTTCTCTTACTACCACTTCTCTTACTACCACTTCTCTTACTACCACTGTCTCTTACTACCACTGTCTCTTACACCACTGTCTCTACTACCACTGTCTCTTACTACCACTGTCTCTTACTACCACTGTCTCTTACTACCTACTGTCTCTTACTACCACTGTCTCTTACTACCACTGTCTCTTACTACCACTGTCTCTTACTACCACTGTCTCTTACTACCACTGTCTCTTACTACCACTGTCTCTTACTACCACTGTCTCTTACTACCACTGTCTCTTACTACCACTGTCTCTTACTACCACTGTCTCTTACTACCACTGTCTCTTACTACCACTGTCTCTTACTACCACTGTCTCTTACCCTGTTCACCCACTGTCTCTTACTACCACTGTCTCTTACTACCACTGTCTCTTACTACCACTGTCTCTTACTACCACTGTCTCTTACTACCACTGTCTCTTACTACCACTGTCTCTTACTACCACTGCCTCTTACTACCACTGCCTCTTACTACCACTGCCTCTTACTACCACTGCCTTTACTACCACTGCCTCTTACTACCACTGCCTCTTACTACCACTGCCTCTTACTACCACTGCCTCTACCAATGAACAAGCTCCAAACAATTAATTAATTGTGAAATTGGATGAGCACGCAGGGTAATGTTCACTGGAGGATAAATAAAGCTAGACTGACTCAAGATGCCTGTGCGGGCAGGCGCCGGGCGGACAGGTCTAGTACACATGCGGTTCGAAACACAGGGCACGTTCGATACTCGGGACAAAATTTGTTCGAAAAAAGCATTCGAAACTTGAATCGTTCGATAGTCGAGGCGTTCGATACTCGGGGTTCCACTGTATCCATACTGCTGACAGCAACTCATAATAATTAATCTACCTAGAAAGTGTTCCAGAGGTCAATGCCCTAGTGGCATGGTCCTAGACCAGTATACAGTGGAACCTCTGCTTATGAGTGTCCCACCATGTGAGTTTTTCAGGATACGAGCCGTCGCTCGGTCAATTTTTTTGCTCTTGGATACGAGCCAAAATTCAGGTTGTGAGCTTCCCCCTCAAGGGAGGTTCCTTGACGCTGGCGAGGGGCTCTTGATCTAGGGAATTGTATATGTACTCGAGTTCCCTAAATTAAGCCTGAATACCTTCCATCCCTCCCCCCAGGTGCTGTATAATTCTACAGGTTTAGCACTTCCTCATTATAATAGTATACAGTGGTACTCCGAGTTTCGGACATAATTCGTTCCAGAAGGCTGTTTGAGTGCCGTTACCGAATGAATTTGTTTCCATAAGGAATAATGTAAATTAGATTAGTCCATTTCAGACCCCAAAAATACACTTACAAAAGCACTTACAATAATACACTTACATAATTTTTCAAGATGGGAGCTGTACGAAACTCGGGGTACCACTGTATACAGTAGGGCCCTGCTTTTTGGCGTTTTGCCTTTCGGCGTTCCGTTCATACGGCGAGTTCAAATTATGGCCAAAACTTTTGTATACGGCGAGTGATCTTTCAGATATGGCGTACACCACCCAGTTTGTTTACATTTTCCATGAGCACATCTCTCTATTATGTAATAATCACTCTTGGGCACATTAACCCTTTGACTGTCGCAACCCTCAATCCTGAGTGCTCTCCTGTTGTCGCAAAATTTAAAAAAAAAAATTAATTTTTTCTTATGAAACGATAACGAATCGTTTCCCGATGGTAAAGACACCAAAAGTTTGAAAATTCATTGAAAACTCATGGAATTACACTCTCGCGAAGTTAGTGATCTCAGCAATATGTACTCATCGGCAATTTTGCCGACTTTGAGCCCTATTTTCGGTAAATTCCATTGTTCCAGTTGACCAAATTCACAGATATTTCTTTAGAACTCTATTTGTTCTATCGATTGAGTACAAGAAACCACCAATTTATCGATTTCAACTACCCAATAAAGTGATCAGAAATTGGCAATTTGGCCAATTTCATGCAAAAAAAAAAAAGTTGTCAATTTCAAAATAGGGTCCAGAATAAACAATGCAGAAATTCCTGGCACTAAAATAAGATGTTATCTGTTCATTAGTCACTTCTTTAGTCCCCTCTTATATTACTTTTGCTTTCTATTTTGATTTTTTTTTTCACATAAAAATAGAAGATTTACCGTTATGCAGACTATTGCATTATTGTAAAAATGGTATAAATAATATCAGTGCACTTGTGAAAGAATATTAGACTCACCAATTGATGTGTATTGGACGCGTGGCGTGATTTGTTTACTCTTGAACATTTGCAAAAATCGAACATTTCTCCTACTTTGAGCTCAATTTCAAGGTCGTTTTCATCATAAAACTAATCACAATCATCTACATTTCTGTAGTATGTTGTCCATTCTATCAAATGGGACCATAAAAAGGAGAATACAACCATAAATACTATACGAAAATACACCTCAAATTCGGCGTTTTAATCCAAAAAAATGGTCGGAGTTTTTTTTTCTCATTATGTACTGCGTGCTGCAGGATTTTTTTTATACTGCGCACACTAACCACACAGACCCATTCTCTCATATGTGGGCCTACCAGCTTTCTCCCATTTGATTTGAAGCCGCTAGAATTTAGGCGTATAGATACGTCCGAAACAGTGGCTCGTAAGACGTATATACAGTGGACCCCCGAGTTTCGTAAAAACTTCACTCCTGAAGTCTGCTCAAGTGCCATTACCGAACGAATTTACTCCTTAAGGAAAAATTTCATCGTAGGTTAGTCTATTTCAGACCCCAAAAATACACTTCCACAAGAACTTACAAAATTATACTTACATAATTGCACGATTTCCGGGGTATTCGTTAACCGAGGGTCCACTGTATACGACCGAAACAGTCAAAGGGTTAAATGTCCAATTTTACGTCAATATAGACATTTTCATTAATCCATCTATGATATTTTCTTCAAATTTATATAAGAAACATGTTACATAGCATATAAACATGCTGTTTATATGCTATGTAGGTGTGGTTGCTGGGCGGAGGGAAAACATTACGTAATACTAATAATAGTAAGTAAGTAAGTAAGTTTATTCAGGTATACACAAATACATTTACATACTTATCATACATAGCAGCATATGTGTAGAGAACCTAGGATAACCCAAAAAAGTCAGACAGAGTGACTTATTTCCATTGGGGTCCTTTTTATACTTTAATATTTTACATTCTAGCATATATATGTTATTATATTATAAAGGATATATGTATACTAGGAATAAGGTAAAAAGAGTTATTTACATATACATGTGTGTTAGCTAAAAAAATAAAAAATCATTCTCCTCCCTTTCTGTCGCTACATTCATTAGGTACCTTTTGGTTCTCTTCTTGAACTGGCTCATACTATGACTGGCTTTGACATGTGCAGGCAGTCTGTTCCATTCCTTCATTGCTGTACAATAAAAGGTGTTTGAAGCCTGGCCACTGACTGTGGGTACTACAAAGTTGTGCTCTCTCCCCCAGTACTATGACTGCTTTGGTTCCCAGCCTTGACAAAATTGGCAGCAAGATATTCTGGACACTGTTTGTGAGCAATTTTATAAACTTGATTTAATTTAAGTTGTTTTACTCTGTCTTCAATATTCAGCATCTCCAATTGTTGTAATTCATCCTGGCCTACATGTTCTCTTGGGCCCAGGTCCAGGATGAATCTTACCATTTTGTTCTGGGTGATTTGCAGCTTATCTTTCAGTTTTTTTGTCAAGGCAGAGTACCATGAAGAGCAAGCGTAGTCCATATGACATTGTATAAGGGCTAGACATAGGGTCCTGCGAGCCTCAGTAGGTAGACACTATGCTTGTCTGTAGAGGAACTTCAGTCTGGCATTCGCTTTCTTTACTACACTGTTCCCTATCAATTCTCCTGACATGCATGGGTCAAAGGGGATTCCCAGATATTTTACTGAGGAAACTGAAGTGATGGATTCCCATTACACCGGACATTAAAATTATTTACCCTGCTCAGTTTATATTTCATGCCAAAGAGTATGGCTTCTGTTTTCCCTAGATGTAACGATAGTTTGTTGTCTACTAACCAATTGCTGCAGGACTCCAGTTCCAGTGTTAATACATTAGCTATATCTTGTGGGTCTTTACCTGACACTAACAGAGCACTGTCATCCGCATACAGTAGGAGTTTGCACTTGACACTGATGGGCATATCATTTACATAACACAGGAATAATAAAGGACCCAGAATACTACCTTGGGGAACTCCACATGCTATCGGCAGTGGTTCTGATTCCGTTTTGTTGATTTTGACAATTTGTTTCCTGTTGCTAAGATAGGACTTAAACCAGTCTGTGTAACCTATGCCGATAGCTTGAAGTTTCTTACATAATATATTGTGGTTGACAGTATCGAAGGCCTTTTGCAAGTCTAAAGTTACCATTCCTATGAGGTTCCCTATAGACATTTCAGTTCTCATGTAATCCATCAGATTAATTAGGGAGGTGTCAGTTGAGCAAGATCTCCTAAAGCCTGATTGGTAACTATGAAGAATGTTGTTGTTACTAAGATATTTAACTACTTGATAGTACACCGCCCTCTCAAGAATTTTGGATATTACACTGAGTATACTAACAGGCCTATAGTTGCTGACATCAGACCTACTATTTTTCTTGAAGATAGGAGTAACTCTGGCCTCCTTGAACCCCTCTGGCACTGTATTAGTGGTGATGGACAAATTTATTATGTGAGCAATGGGGATTGCCAGTTCAGATGCACCATCTTTTAGGAACTTAGACGGGATGTTATCTGGGCCGTTGCTCTTAATTGGGTTTAACCTGCTTAGTTCTTTTTGCACGAAGTCATGAGATACACTTACTAGTTGACAACTGTTTGGAGTTATTCCTTTATTGGTATAGTATGTTTTAAATTTATCAGAGTCTGTGTTAAAGGTATTTGATGCAGCTGGTAGCTTACTTACTAGTGTTGAGGCGACAGTTGTGTTGTATGAATTAAAACAATTTGCCACTTTAGTTGTTTTGTGGCATACCTCGCCAGAGCTTTCTAGGGTTATTCTTGTACTCTTCGATTTTTGAGCAATAGTGTCTTGCCTTTGTGCCTTTTATAAGCCTCTGCACTCTGTTCCTCACCCTTTGGAATTCATTTAGTGCTGCAATGTCCTGTCTGTTTGCCTTAAATCTTTTTATCAACTGGTCTCTGAATTTCATATTATCTAATATCTCAGTAGTCATCCAGGGTTCAGTTCTTCGTTTAATCCTAACCTCTTTAACTGGTGCAATATTATCAAGGATGGCAGTGAACATTGTTTTGAATTTTTCCCAGGCATCATTTATGTCCGTGCAACTTGTTATCACTGTTCAGTCACAATTGTGTAGCATATTTACCAGTGTTTCTTTACTGTAGTTTCTAGTTGACCTAACTTTTATTGTCTTGTGTAGGCCTATCCGTTCCCTAGTAATTTTCCTGGTACAGTAAATGATGAAATGATCACTAAGACCTGTGGTAATGACCCCTGACTGACTAATGTTCTCAGGGCGGTTACAAAGTATGTGGTCAATTAGGGTGGCTGAGAACTGTGATATCCGGGTTGGTGTATTAATTAGTTGCATGTAACTATTTAAATCCAGAATTTGCTTATATCTTTTACATAGCCCGTTATTTTGCTGTTGAAAACAGATATTGAAGTCTCCTAGTATATTACTGTCTTGTCATTGTTATCAAGTCCTGACAAGACTCTCGAAAAGTAGTCTAAGAACTGGTCATGGGTGGGAGGGCGATAACTAGTTCCTACTAAGATGGGTTTGGTCTTGGGAAGCAGCACTTCAAACCATAGAATCTCCAGTTTATTTTCATTTAAATCAGGTCTTGGATTATAGGCTAAGTCGTTCCTTATGTAGGCACATACCCCACCACCTTTTCTATTCCTATCTAAGCGTTTTATATTGTACCCTTCTATTTTGACCTCGTCGTCAGTCACCGTATCATCCAACCAGGATTCCGAGATGGATATAACTGCCGCTCTAGTTCTGTTAGCTAGAATCCTAATCTCTGCCAATTTTGGAAGAAGTAATCTTGCGTTGACATGAATAAAGTGAAGGCCTGTTTTCCTAAGACAATCATAATCATCAATATATGGTAAGGGGTCATTAGCATTAAAAATGGGTAAATTAATGTCATCGTTGTTAAAGGGTAACTGTGCCAAAGTGCATTTGTTACAAACAAAATGAAATCTGGCACCATTACCATAATTGAACACACATCCATCATGCACCCAACCTTTACACAATTTACATCCGGTAAGTTTACTGTTCTTCTTTCGTACCTTATTACAGTGTATACAAATGTCTGGTGGTGTCTGATATAATAATGGTTCTATTGTCTGTGCATTACATATAGCGTTAAGATTATCATTCCTAGCTACTAGACCGTCATTATCACCATGACTTGTCTGTCTGTTTTGCACCTGTACCATAGATTGAGGTCCTGGATTAGTATGAATAGCGCCACTATAAAAGCTGTACGCCATTGTTTTGTTTTGGAGGTGTGGGGTTGCCAAACCTTGCGACGATAGTGGCATTTACGTTTCTGGTATGATGGCCACTGTTGGGCTTTCACTTTCCAGGGAGCTATCACCTCAGTCACCTTTTCCAGACTCCATGACTGATTTCCTTCTTTCGAGAAATGCACAATAATGATAAATATCATTATGGCAGCCTGAACCCCTCTGATGCCAGCTATAGTTACTCTTCACCCTTTATCATTTTACAATAAAAATTTGTTTTCTTTTCTTTACTTTTTATTAAAAAGAAACCACTGATCCTATCAGACACCTAGCAATGCCTAGTATCTACTCTAGAAATCACCACTGGTTACTAGTAAGTTTTCTGTTATCACATACCCGGATTACCCCTCACTTGTCCCCTTCCTTCGTAAACTCCCATCACTCCTCACTTCATAGTCCGGCTTCCCCTATCACACTTCTAACTCATTTCCATCCTGGCAGTGTAAAAAGAAGTTTTTCAAGGCGATGTCCGCACACAGCCCCATCAATCCCATATAGCTGGGCTCGTCGTTGTTGCTATTCCTCGTGGAGTTGATGTGTCAGCCATTTTTAAAAGCAGTGAAGGAAAAAACGGCCACTGCCCCTGACAGATTCCTTGGAGTTTTGTCGTTAGATTTGGCATTTTCTATGTTTCCCTCCTAATGTACACTGGTAAGTTAATATGGAAGTCAGCTATTAAAAATATCCTTGGTTGGTTAACTGTTCACTTCTTTCCCACAATTAGCACTGAGGGAGAACCGCTGGTATAGCCTGACAGTTTCCTGGAGTTTGTTTTGTAGATTTATCGGTTTCTCCTGTGTTTCCCTCCCATTAACACTGCTGCAGTTGATATAATGGTCAGGTACTGTCAGTATAATTAGAATTTTGCTTCGTAGTTGTACATCTGGCAGTAGCTGTTGATTGAATGTCAGTCAGCCATGTTTAAATGATCACTTCGTTCCCTCACCTGGCACTGAGGGGAAAAAAATCGACACTACACTACATTACAGACCTGTCAGTTTCCTTGTATTTTGTTGATTAGGTTTTCCCTTATGTTGACTTCACATTAACACTGTGCAGTTGATATGGGAGTCAGTCACTTTAGTGTAGTGGAAAACGTTGCTTGTCAGGATTGTACGTCTGGTAGCGGGTCTGGTATTTGAATGCCGATTTCCTCTTTTGGTCATATTTGGTCCATTTCGCCGTAGTCACCGTCAGTTTTCTGTCACTGTAAGTTCCTTGTATGTTGTTGCAACAGTTCTTGCAAATAGGCCATTGCTGGAGTCTCAACGCCCAGGGAATGGCAAAATATGGGAGCAGCCTTGTTGTTGCTGCCTGGTGCCTGTAGTGTTGGCAGGAGTTGGCCAATAATCACTTTGGGCACATTAAATGTCTTATTTTACATTAATATAGACATTTTCATTAATCCATCTATGATATTGTCTTCAAAATTATATAAGAAACACATTACAAAGCATATAAACATGCTGTTTATATGCTATGGTGTTGCCGGGAGGAGGGAAAACATTATGTAATACGTACTACTAACAATAATCACTCTTGGGCACATTAAATGTCTTATTTTACGTTAATATAGACATTTTTATATTCATCTATGATATTTTTTTCAAAAATATTTAAAAAATACGTTACATAGCATATAAACATGATACATACACCCACAGAATAAAAATGGACAAATATGAGATTTGTTTACCAAGCGACATAGTAGGAGTGGCGGAAGAATTATGTTTTCTCTAGTCAAACACTGAGGGATAACTGTAGAAAAATATTCCTTTCATATGCCTTCACTCTATATTGACTATTCACGACCCTTGTGGGTTTAGCGCTTCTTTTTTATTATGATGATAATAATAATAATACTATCAATAACTCTAAAAATAGTGTGTTGCATGAGAATGGGAGTGTTGCTGTTTGTTTATTTTGTACTAATTTTTACAACTTGTACACAATGTAAGAGTATTTGTATGGTGAGGTAATTATTATTATAATAAAAAAAATTATTTTGAGGTAAAAGTTTCACAAACTCTTACAAACGTATGTGAATGAATTAAAAGTGGACACATTAATCGCATTCATTTCGCCTGACCGAGTGATCGCCCACTACCTGTTCAGTTTGTTTTTTTACCTTGTCTGAACTCCGTATCTCGTTCTCTCTCGTTTACTCTTTCGTTAACTAGTTGGCTCTCATTGACTATGGCGTCTAAACTTAGTTGTGATAAAAAGAGGAGTCGTAAGCCTCTTTAAGTGCCAAGTTAGAAATGATTAAACTGAGTGAACTGACTTTTTTGGGTTATCCTAGGTTCTCTATGCATATTCTGCTATGTATGATAATCTATGTAACTGTATTTGTGTATACCTGAATAAACTAACTTACTTTTCATAAATTGGTTCACAGACTATTTTAAGCCTACAGTTGAGGCTTACTGCAAGGAAAAGAAAATTCCTTTTAATGTTTTACTTGTTTTAGACAATACCCTGCCACTCACCTCTCACACATCAATGTTAATACTTTAAGGTAAGTAATAAGTGTAAGTACTCTGTGTGTATCTTACTTTTTATTGTGTTTTTTAATGCCTAGTGCTATTGCTAACTTAATATGTATAAGTTAGTGTAAGCTTGTTGTCTGGCATTTATATGCATTTAGAAGTGGGAAAAAATGTCGTTCTGCTTTTCGGCGATGTCTGCCTGGAACCTAACCTGCTGTATAAGTGGGGCCCTACTGTATACTGTAATAATAGTATAATATAATATGTATAATAATAATATAATAATAATATAATAATACTATAATAATACTATAATAATAATATAATAATACTAATACTATAATAACACTATAATAACAAGTGAGCCTCACAAATACTCCATTTTCTCTCATAATAAAACCTCAGAAGGGGAAGCATTGGAAGATGTTTTCAAAAGCGGGAGCCGGAATGGCCGCCACCACTTGTCACATAATGACATACAGTGGGCCCTTGAAAATCGTCCATAATCCGTTCCAGAGAGTCTGCCGAAATTCAAAATGGACGACTTTCAAAACCATTTTCCCCTTAAGAAATAATGTAAATCAAATTAATCTGTTCCAGACATCCAAAAGTATTTAAAAAATATTTTTGTTTTACATAAAATGTACATTTATCTACTCAGAAAACAATAAGATATGAAGTTAAAACAGTAATAACTTGACACTTACCTTTATTGAAGAGTTGTTGATGTGTGGAAGACGGAAGGAGGGGAGAGGAAGGAGGAGTTGCTAGTGTTTGGAAGGGGAATCCCCTTCCATTAAGACTTCAGGTACCAAGTCCTTTTCTGGGGTTACTTCCCTTCTTTGTTTTTTAATGCCACTAGGACCAGGTTGAGGTCACTGGACCTCTGTCTCACAAAATAACTGTCCAGAAAGGTCTGTTTCTGGCATTTCTTTAAAATGTCCCTAAAATGTGACAAGACATTGTCATTGAACATGTCGCACACACGGCCTGCAACAGCTTTGTCAGGGTGATGCTCCTCCACAAATCTTTCCATCCTAGTCCACATTGCACACATCTCCTTAATCTCTGAAGAAAGAACTTCTTCCTTCTCCCTTCCTCCTCCTCTGAAGCAATTTCCTGAGCTCTGGTCTGTTGTTGCAGATTAAGGTCCAGCAGCTCTTTAGTGGTTATCTTCATTGTGGTCCTCCACCAACTCTTCCACATCCTCACCACTAACCTCCACTAACCCAGTGCCACAATTGTTTCCACAACTGGCATAGGGATGTCAGGGTCAGCCTCAAACTCTTCAAAATCTTTGTCGAGGATACAATCTGGCCACAATTTTCTCCAAGCAGAGTTCATCGTCCTGTAAGTCACTTCATGCCAAGCCTTACCTATAAGGCGTATGCAATGGAGGATATTGAATTGATCTTTCCAGAACTCTCTTAGGGTCAATTCAGAGTCTGAGGTTATGTCAAAGCACCTTTGAAACATTGCTTTGGTGTAGAGTTTTTTGAAGTTTGAAATGACCTGCTGGTCCATGGGCTGGAGGAGAGGAGTGGTATTAGGAGGGAAGAACTTCACTCTGACGAACTTAAAATCCTTCACCATTTACTCTTCCAAGTCTCGAGGATGAGAAGGAGCATTGTCCATTACCAGGAGGCACTTAAGTAGCAATTTATTTTTCAGGAGGTATTTCTTCACACTGGGGCCAAACACTTCATTGAACCAATCAAGGAAAATTTCCCTCGTTACCCATGCCTTACTGTTAGCCTTCCACTTCACACACAAATTAGCCTTGGCAACACTGTTTTTCTTGAACACTGGGATTTTCAGAGTGATACACCAGTAAAGGCTTCACTTTGAAATCCCCACTAGCATTACCACACAACATGAGAGTTAGCTTGTGTCCTGGCAGTGCATTTTCCTCCTTCGTGATGTAGGTCCTCTTTTACATTTTCTTCCAAAAGAGGCCTGTTTCGTCACAATTGAACACTTGTTGGGGTTTGAATTGTACAACCTCTATGTACCCCTTGAATTTGTGCACAAATTTTTCAGCCCCACATTTGTCAGAACTTACAGCCTCTCCATGCCTTACAACACTGTGTATGCCACTTCGCTTCTTGAAATTTTCGAACCAGCCTTTGCTGGCCTTGAATTCATCAACATCAGCACTCGTTCCAGGACTTTTCTTTACGAGATCGCCATGCAACTGTCTTGCCTTTTCGCAAATTATTGACTGTGTTTACCTGGAGTTTACCTGGAGAGAATTCCAGGGGTCAATGCCCCCACGGCCCGGTCTGTGACCAGGCCTCATGTTGGACCAGAGCCTGATCAACCAGGCTGTTACTGCTGGCCGCACGCAGTCCAACGTACGAACCACAGCCTGGCTGGTCAGGTACAGACTTTAGGTGCCTGTCCAGTGCCTGCTTGAAGGCAGCCAGGGGTTTGTTGGTAATCCCCCTTATGTATGCTGGGAGGCAGTTGAACAATCTTGGGCCCCTGACACTTATTGTGTTGTCCCTCAACGTGCTAGTGGCACCCCTGCTTTCATTGGGGGATGTTACATCGCCTGCCGAGTCTTTTGCTTCGTAGGGAGTGATTTTCGTGTGCAAGTTTGGTACTAATCCCTCGAGAATTTTCCACGTGTATATAACAATGTATCTCTCCCGCCTGCGTTCTAGGGAGTACAGGTTTAGAAACTTCAAGCGTTCCCAGTAATTGAGGTGGTTTATCGCAGTTATGCGTGCCGTGAAGGTTCTCTGCACATTTTCAAGGTCAGCAATTTCACCTGCCTTGAAAGGTGCAGTTAGTGTGCAGCAATATTCCAGCCTAGATAGAACAAGCGATTTGTAAAGTGTCAACATGGGCTTTGCATCCCTGGTTTTGAAGGTTCTCATTATCCATCCTGTCATTTTTCTAGCAGATGCGATTGCTACGGTGTTATGGTCCTTGAAGGTGAGATCCTCTGACATGATCACTCCCAGGTCTTTGACATTAGTTTTTTGCTCTATTGTGTGGTTGGAATTAGTTTTGTACTCCGATGAGATTTTAATTTCCTCACGTTTTCCGTATCTGAGCAATTGAAATTTCTCATCATTGAACTTCATATTGTTTTCTGCAGCCCATTTAAAGATTTGGTTTATGTCTGCTTGGAGTCTTGCAGTGTCTTCAACGGTGGACACTGTCATACAGATTCGGGTGTCATCTGCAAAGGAAGACACGGCACTGACACTATCTCCTGCTAACTCTCTTTGTCTGATCCACAAAAGCAACAACTTCTCAACTTCTTCGATTATTTGCGATCTCTTTTTCGTTAGCATTTCACTCCTTTCACAACATCAGCTTCCTTGATTTCCTTTTTCTTCAACAAGATGGAAGTGATGGTTGAATGGGCCTTCCCATACATCCTGGAGAGCTCCTCCACAAGCACTCCACTTTCATATTTTTCTATGATCTCTTTCTTAACTTCAATCATGTTTCTCACTTTCTTTACCAAAGGGCTGGCACTAGGAGCTTTCTTTGGGCCCATGGTGGCTTATTTAGCAGTTGCTAGCACTAAAACGAATGAAATATTAAGAAATGTATCGTATGAATGCGTGAGGTGATCGTCACTTGCTGGTGGTGTTTGTGTGCCCGCGGTGGCTGGGAGGCCGCTCAGACGCGTTTCATACTGCCGCTGTTTTTTAAGCCAACGGACGAAAAGCAAGCCAATATTTTGCCGAAAAAGGCTGCCGATTTTCAAATTTGCCGATATTCAAGGGGGACGATTTTCAAGGGTCCACTATTTTATTCATTCTAGAGTATATATCAGGTATCTGTTAGTATTTATATTGTTTATTATGTCATATTAGATGAATTGTGATATATAAATAAGCTGTAGAGTTGGTATTAGCGAAATATTGAAGTATTTTGTCCTGCCTCCTGAGAGCAGGAATTCCGCTGGAACGGATTAATGGCATTTCAATTAATTTAAATGAGGTAAATTGACTTGGCATACGAGCAGCTCGGGTTACGAGCTAGGTCACGGAACGGATTAAACTTGTAAGCAGAGATTCCACTGTACAGTGGACACCCGGATTACGTCATTGTATTTCGTTCCTGAATGCTGTTCAAGTGCCATTACTGAACGAATTTGTTCCCATAAGGAATAATGTAAATTAGATTAGTCCTTTTAGACCCCCAAAAATACACTTACAAAAGCACTTACAAAAATACACTTACATAATTGTTCGAGTTTGGAGCAGTACGTAATCCGGGGGTCCACTGTATACGTATGTACAAACCAATACTGTAGTTGAACTGTATTGATCCCAATGTCTACTTTTTTTATTATTATTATTCTGGAATGTTAGGGAATCTTTTTGTGATGGTAATGGCGCAAAAAATTACAAAATTTGATGAAAACTTAAATTATGCAAGCTCAAAGTTATCACTGGGTGCAATTTATGCATTGGCAATTTCACCCATTTTGAATCCTATTTAAGTTAACCTTCATTGATCTATTTGAGCAAATTGTTAGTTATTTTGCTAGTATGTCCTGCGCTGTATGACCCCTGTGGTTTAGTGCTTCTTTTTTATTATAATAATTGCTAGTATGTCTTCTGTTCTATTGATTGAGCACAAAAAATGCCCATTCAACTATTACAACTACCCTATAAAGTCCACAAAAATCTGCAATTTGGCCAATACAGTATTACACTAATTAAAAAAAAAATCCGGTAAAAAATAGTGCAAAATAAAGAATGTAGACATTGCTGGCACTAAAACATCCTTGTTCATTAATCATGTCCCCAGGCCTCTCCTATATTATACTGGCCTTCCAGTTTAAATTCATAATTACAGAAAAACACAAGATTTACACTATTTCCAGATAATAAGATATAACCAGGAATGATTGGTTATTGTTTATGGTGTCCCAGTAATTGAATCAGGCCTATTAAAAACCCATAAAGCAGACCATTGGGGCCATACCCATCCTCAGGAAAATTAACAAAAAATTAATATTTCTGCTAACTTGAGCCCAATTTCAAGCTATTTCTGGTCCTAAAACCAAACAAAATCATCTATTTGAGTAGTATGTCTTCCATTCCATCAAATGATACCAAGAAACAATCAATAAAACCATAAAAACATCCTAAAAACACCTGAAAGTTGCTATTTTCAACCAAATACAGTGTACATGGTTAGTTTTTTCTTTTATGATCATTCACTGTGTGGGCAGGATTTTTTTTTATGCTGAGCACACTTACCACAGATCCATTCTCTCATATCTAGGTCAAAATTTACTGCTCACAGCCACTGCTCATGGCCACTGAAAGGAGTTAATTATGTCTTTACTAGTTTGAAAGCCTTTTATATTAGTGATGTATGCTTAATGGAATTTTAAATTTAAAATTAATAAAAATGAATATTTCAGGTGTAAGCTGTGATGCATGTTTGAAGGCAAATTTCCGTGGACGGCGCTACAAATGTTTAATATGTTATGACTATGACCTTTGTTCGGCATGTTATGAAGGTGGGGCTACAACAACCCGCCACACAACTGACCATCCCATGCAGTGTATCCTCACCAGACATGATTTTGGTAAGTAATTGTGTTTATGTATTAACTTTTTTTATCTGCTTCCATAGTAGAGGTAGGTTAGTAGACAGATAGCAGCCATCTAGAGATACTACCCACCTGTTCAAAAGAGTGAAAATGAAACTTGTTAAATATTTTGCATTCCAGCAGGATTGCTGATCTTTTCTTTCCATCTCATGATTACACAAGATGACTAAGTAAAGTGTAATAGTTTCTACTTACATTCAGTATACACGTACATGTATCTTTACTTTTCTATTAGCTTTATACAATAGTTCTGATCCTGTAACACATTTCCTTTTCAATGTGACCTGGTCTTAGACCAGGTCATGATGATTTGTTAACTTACATTTGTACAGTATACAGTGGAACCTCGACTTACGAGTGCCCCAACATACGAGTTTTTCGACTTACAAGCCATCACTCGGTTGATTTTTTGCTCTGAGTTACAAGCGAGCTTCAGAACGCCGCCACTAGTTGGCATAGCGAACGCCACAACATCGCCTCAGCAGTTCACGTGTTTACCTTGCCGTGGAAGCATTTCTCTTGTGTTGTGCTTGCGTTTTGTGCAGTTATTTTGCCAAATTTCTTTTTTCTAACCATGGGTCCTAAGAAAGTAAGTGAAAAGAACAGTGCTGAGAAGAAAAAGAGGATGATGTCCATTGAATTAAAGCATGAAATCATAGATAAACACGAGCGAGTTGTGCAGGTTGTGGACTTGGCCAGGCAGTACCAGCGTAGTACTTCTACGTTACGTATGATACTAAAGCAGGAGCCGATAAAGGCTATAGCACCAGCCAAGGGCATTGCAATAATTTTTAAGCTGCGGACCTCTGTCCATGAAAAGATGGAGAAGCTGCTGTTGATGTGGTTGACAGAGTAGCAGCTCGCAGGAGATACCATGATTGAGGGTATCCTCTGCGAGAAAGCATGAGGCATTTATGCTGATTTTCTGCAGGAGACCCCAAGCACTTCAACGGAAGAGGCATTGGAAAAGTCATTTAAAGCCAGTTGGGCTGGTTCGACAATTTTAAAAGGAGGACCGGCAATCACACTGTCATCAGGCATGGTGAGGGAGCGAGCTCTGATGTGACGGCAGCTGAGGATTACCTCAAAACTTTTGCAGAAGTGATAGCAGCTGAAGGATACATCCCGCAGCAAGTCTTCAACTGTGACGAGACAGGGCTCTTCTGGAAAAGATGCTAAGGAGGACTTAAATAAATGCAGAGGAGAAGAAGATGCAAGGCCACAAACCCATGAAGGATAGGTTAACCCTTGCACTGTGCGCCAATGCGAGTGGCGACTGCAAGATCAAGCCGCTGCTTGTATATCATTCAGAAAACCCCAGAGCATTTAAGTCGCATAAGATTCTAAAAGAAAAACTGCTGGTTATGTGGAGGGCAAACCCGAAGGTGTGGGTCACCAGGCTGTTCTTTGTGGAGTGGGTAAACCTTGTCTTTGGTCCTGCCATTAAGAAGTATCTGCAGGAAAATAACCCACCCCTGCAAGCTCTTCTCGTCCTGGACAATGCACCTGCTAACCCACCGAACCTTGAAGACGACATCCTCGAAGAGTTCAAGTTTATGAAGGTTCTCTACCTTCCACCCAACACCACCCCTATCCTGCAGCCCATGGACCAGCAGGTGATTTCTTATTTCAAGAAGCACTTCACCAAGCACCTGTTCCGCCGCTGCTTTGATGTGACAGAGAGCACAAACTTGACCCTTCGAGAGTTCTGGAAGGACCACTATAACATCATGATATGCCTCAGAATTATAGATATGGCCTGGCAGGATGTTACAAGGAGGACCTTGACTTCTGCATGGAAGAAGCTGTGGCCTGAGGTTGTGTCCGAAAGGGACTTTGGGAAGGATTGGAAATCGAAGCGGCAGTGGAGGAGGAGATTGTGTCCCTCAGAAAGTCCATGGGCATGGAGGTGGATGAAGATGATGTAAACGAGCTCATCGAAGAGCACTCCAAGGAGCTGATGATGGAGGAGTTAGATGAACTACATATGTAGCAGCATGTGGAGGTTTTGCAGGAAATTCGTACTGCGGAGGAGCCAGATGTGGAGGAGGTATATCTACAGGTGAGATAAAGGAAATGTTGGGAATCTGGGAGAGACTTTCAGACTTTATTGAAAGGGAACACCCAGAGAAAGTTGCGAATGGTCGTGTGTCGGCGATAATTAGTGACACTAATTCATTTCTGAAACATTCTGAAAGAGAGGATGAAACAAGCCTCCTTGGACAGGTTTTTATTGAAACTCCCTGCAAATGAAAGTGAGGAAAGCGTGGAGAAAAAGTGGTGAAAAAAAAAATTGTAGCAATTAAGTTCAGTGATAAAGTGTAGCATTAAGAGTGTAGCAAGTAGCCTATCTTTTCCACCCTCTACCTCCGCCAGCATCTGTTCTCCAAGGTAAATACATACACTTTAAAAAACAATTTATTTCTTTACATTCTCTGTTATGTTTTATGCTTTTATACAATATTTTTTCTTTATAAATACGTACAGTGGTACCCTGAGTTTCGTACTGCTCCCAACTCGAACAATTACGTAAGTATTATTGTAAGTGCTTTTGTAAGTGTATTTTTGGGGGTCTGAAACGGACTAATCTAATTTACATTATTCCTTATGGGAACAAATTCGTTCAGTAACGGCACTCGAACAGCCTTCTGAAACGAATAAAGTACGAAACTCGCGTACCACTGTACATTGTTTCAGTGTTTTCCTTATGAAACTAGTGATCTGTTTTCAGAAGGGGAAGAATGGAAAGATATGGTGAGAGTGGGAGCGGCCGCCACCACTCAAATTCAAATTCAAACTCGTCACATAATGACATATTTTATTCATTCTAGAGTATATATCATGTTTCTATGTTATTTATATTTTTATTATGTCATATTGGATCAATTTTGATAGATAAATAAGCCATAGAGTTGATATTAGCATTATCTATCACAATATGAAAAACAGAAACAGTACAGAATGGGACAAATAACCAGAGACCAAACAAAACGTTACTCGTCAGTCCTAACCAACCTGATAAGAAGGTCAGAAAAATTGTATTATGAGAACAGATTACATAACTTAAAAGGTGATATGAAAAAGACCTGGGAAAACCTTATCTGAAATTCTATGAACTAAAAATATATCCAAAAACAGAACAATCAAACGAACAAAACCAGATGAACCCCCTACTCCCACCTGACTGAAACAGCAAACAGACTCAATGTTTTTTTCTCCACCATACGAAAAAACCTAGTGACAGAATCCCAAGCTCAAAACACCCAACCAAATGACTACCTCACTGGCATCTACCCGAGTACACTATTCCTAGCTCCAACCAACCCTACAGAAGTCTCGCTCATCATCATCACACTTAAAAACAAGGCAGGAGATTTAAATAACTTGCCACCTTTTATGTACAAACAAGCTTCCTAAGTACTGTCACCAATTATTGCAACACTTTAACAAATCCATCGAATCCTCCACCTTCCCATCAATTCTCAAAATAGCGAGGGTCACCCCGATCCACAAAGGAGGAGATCAAGCAGACCTGAATAACTATAGGACAATATCTAACTTACCCCTTCTCTCTAAAATCTTTGAAAAATTAATTCATGGATAGATCTATTCCTACCTCGTCTCCCACAACATACTTAACCTCTGTCAGCTTGGATTCAGGACTAATAAAAACACGAATGATGCTATTATACACATGCTAGAATACAGTTGACCATGATTTGTTGCACATAAAATTAA
The DNA here is from genome assembly GCA_009830355.1 of Cherax destructor. Classification (NCBI taxonomy): domain Eukaryota; kingdom Metazoa; phylum Arthropoda; class Malacostraca; order Decapoda; family Parastacidae; genus Cherax; species Cherax destructor. The sequence continues at coordinate 31,861 of WNWK01013902.1, read as the reverse complement.
CACACTATGGTATAAGAGGGCACTCCCTCAACTACCTAAAGTCATACCTTAGCAATAGAAGCCAGTATATGTACACACAGTCGGGGTCCCACAGGGAAGTGTCCTTGGCCCACTTCTCTTTCTCATTTACATCAATGACCTACCAAATTCATCTCAACTACTCAAGCCCATATTATTTGCAGATGACACTACATACGTCTTCTGTCACCCAAGCCCAGTCACACTAGCCAACACTGTAAATGCTGAATTACAGAAAATATCTACCTGGATGACGACTCACAAGCTTGCTCTCAATATTGACAAAACCTATTTCATTCAGTTTGGAAACAGAGCTACAAATGTTCCACTTAACATAATGATAAATGGATCACCTGTCACAAGACTCACAGAGGAAAAATTCTTAGGAATCCACCTTGACAGTAGCCTCAAATTCCAGACACATATCTTTCTTCTTCTTTCAACACGTCGGCCGTTTCCCACCGAAGTGGGGTGGCCCAAAATGAAAAACGAAAGTTTCCCATTTTACATTTAGTAATATATACAGGAAAAGGGGTTACTAGCCCCTTGCTCCCAGCATTTTAGTCGCCTCTTACGACACGCATGGCTTACGGAGGAAGAATTCTGTTCCACTTCCCCATGGAGATTCAGACACATATATGTACAACAAATGTCCAAGAAAATTTCTAAGACCGTAGGCATACTATCAAAGATACGGTATTATGTTCCACAATCTTGCCAGTTCATGAGAAGTCTAAGACCTTAGAGAGCATGATCAGTGGATCCTTAGCCCAGCCAAAAAAAATTGAGGTCTTGTCTGTTTGCCTGTCCCTATTTCCAGGCTTACCTTCAGCAGGGTCTTTTCCTTACACAATTTGATTTGATTAGACTCACGGGATGACCTAAATGAAAAACTAAAGTTTCCCTTTTTAAATTTTAGTAATTTATTCAGAAAGGGTTACTAGCCCCTTGCCTCTGGCATTTTAGTCCCCTCTTACAACACACATGGCTTACAGAGGAAGAAATCTTTTTCACTTCCCCATGGATATAAGAAATAAAGAAGAACAAGAACTATTAAGAAAATAGAATAAAACCCAGATGGGTGTGACCTAAGTGTAAGTAAAAGTAGCAAGATATACCTGTTATGCTGCATGTTTATGAGAAAAAAAACAGAATCAGCAATCCTATATGTTCATATAATTTCTTAAAATTTCCAAATGGGTATAGTACTTAATACCTTCTCTTTTAAATTTTTCCATTCTTCTACCATTGTATTCGTAAATAAGTTTTCATTATCCCTTAAGCTTCAGAGATATGTCAGAAATGTTGCTTCTTGAACTGGTCACAGATGTTGTCACCAACAGATCAGATACTGGCACTCCTGGTCCAAACAGACTATGTTAACATTAATCACATTAATCAACATCATGTTCTTCTCTATCAGATGTGTACTATGGGGGAGAGGCACTCTCAGTGGACCAGCCTCAGAGTTTAACTTGTCCATTTTGTGGTAAAATGGGCTACACGGAAACTTCATTACAGGATCACGTCACTGCTGATCACCCTGACTCAGCTTACGAAGTGGTAGGTGATATAATGATTTTATTTACCTGCACAAATTCATGCACACAAACAGAATAAAGGTGGGGAGGGGTAAAGCACCTTGGGAACAAAGCTGTTAACTAGCAAACAGTTAAGTTTCAGATCAGAAAAATTTTGTGTGTCAGACCTATTAAGGGAGGGGCGAAAGAATACACACTTTTTATTTTTATTTTGGTCTAATTTCAATGAGATTTTCACAGTGATTTATACAGCTTTTAAAAACCTATACACTGTCTTAATTATGACTTTTTGCCTTTAAGTTAGATAGAAAAAAATGCTGTTGGAGTGTGAGCAAAGTAACATTTATGAAGGGATTCAGGGAAACCGGCAGGCCGGACTTGAGTTCTGGAGATGGGAAGTACAGTGCTGGCACTCTGAAGGAGGGGTGTTAATGTTGCAGTTTTATAACTGTAGTGTAAAGCACCCTTCTGGCAAGACAGTGATGGAGTGAATGATGATGAAAGTTTTTCTTTTTCGGGCCACCCTGCCTTGGTGGGAATCGGCCGATGTGTTAATAAAAAAAAAAAAAAATTGGGAAGATGCACAATGCTCTAGTTAACATCAAGATGAAAGATAAAGGATATACAGTCATCCCTTGGTTTTCGATTGTCTCAGTTTTCACCGATTTTGGTTTTCGATCACTTTTTTCGTGGAAAAATTGTCTGTTTTCGCCAATTGACTCAGTTTTCGCCGATGGTATGGAACCTGTACACCAGTGCCGCGCACATACAAAGGCCGTAGGCCCGCCACCCACACACCTCCCACGCACATTGTCATGCAGTCTAGCATCGTTTATGCTTGAGTGAACATCACCCCAGGAGTTCATACAAAACATTTATTAACAATTCATTGTTTTTGGCCCTTGATTATTGTGTGTGACTACTAAATAAGCTACCATGGGCCCAAAGAAAGCTCCTAGTGCCAGTCCTTTGGTAAAGAAAGTGAGAAACACGACGGAGTTTAAGAGTGTAGCAGGCATGCAGGGAGTGTAGCAGGTATGCAGGGAGTGTAGCATGAATGCAGGGATTGTAGCATGAATGCAGGGATTGTAGCATGTATGCAGGGATTGTAGCATGTATGCTGGGAGTGTAGCAGGTATGCAGGGAGTGTAACATGTATGCAGGGAGTGTAGCAGGTATGCAGGGAGTGTAGCAGGTATGCAGGGAGTGTAGCAGGTATGCAGGGAGTGTAGCAGGTATGCAGGGAGTGTAGCAGGTATGCAGGGAGTGTAGCAGGTATGCAGGGAGTGTAGCAGGTATGCAGGGAGTGTAGCAGGTATGCATTGAGTGTAGCAGGTATGCAGGGAGTGTAGCAGGTATGCAGGGAGTGTAGCAGGTATGCAGGGAGTGTAGCAGGTATGCAGGGAGTGTAGCAGGTATGCAGGGAGTGTAGCAGGTATGCAGGGAGTGTAGCAGGTATGCAGGGAGTGTAACAGGTATGCAGGGAGTGTAGCAGGCAGGGAGGGAGTGTAGCAGGCATGCAGGGAAGTGACCCCGGATAAGGACTTGGTACCTAAATTCCTTATGGAAGGGGATTCCCCTTCCAAAAAATAGGGTCTTTTCCCTCTCCCCTCCTCCCTCTCTTCCATCCAGCAACATCAGTCTTCAATAAAGGTAATTGCCACATAGAATTCATTCATTTGTGCATGTAAATCTATCTTTAAGGCCCCCCAAAAAAAAAATTTTCCAAACTTATGGGTTTCTGGAACGGATTAATTCAATTTCCATTATTTCTTATGGGGAAAATAGTTTTGGTTTTCGCCGATTTTGGTTTTAGCCAATCCATCTGGAACGGATTAAAATCGAAAACCGAGGGATGACTATAATTGTTGACTCAATCCATTTTAGCAAAAATGTCAGTAGATTCCATTATAGAAAATGTTGAAGTTAGTTTTTTTTTTGTTTTTTTTTTTTTTTTTTTGGGTAAAATCAATAAAAACAAAGCTGTAAAAGTTATCGGAAATCCTCCATGGGTGGTTGTAGAGCCATCATTACTCAATAATGTGTGCAAAAATCATGACAATCCTGGAGTTTACCTGGAGAGAATTCCAGGGGTCAACGCCCCTGCGGCCCGGTCTGTGACCAGGCCTCATGTTGGACCAGAGCCTGATCAACCAGGCTGTTAAATGCTGGCCGCACGCAGTCCAACGTACGAACCACATCCTGGCTGGTCAGGTACCGACTTTAGGTGCCTGTCCAGTGCCTGTTTGAAGACAGCCAGGGGTTTGTTGGTAATCCCCCGGATGTATACTGGGAGGCAATTGAACAATCTTGGGCCCCTGACACTTACTGTGTTGTCCCTCAACGTGCTAGTGGGATCCCTGCTTTTCATTGCGAGGATGTTACATCGCCTGCCGAGTCTTTTGCTTTCGTAGGGAGTGATACTCATGTGCAAGTTTGGTACTAATCCCTCAAGAATTTTCCACGTGCATATAATAATGTATCACTCCCGCCTGCGTTCTAGAGAGTACAGGTTTAGGAACTTCAATCGTTCCCAGTAATTGAGGTGGTTTATCGCAGTTATGCGTGCCGTGAAGGTTCTCTGCACATTTTCTAGGTCAGCAATTTCACCCGCCTTGAAATGTGCAGTTAGTGTGCAGCAATATTCCAGCCTAGATAAAACAAGCGATCTGTAAAGTGTCAACATGGGCTTTGCATCCCTGGTTTTGAAGGTTCTCATTATCCATCCTGTCATTTTTCTAGCAGATGTGATTGCTACGGCGTTATGGTCCTTGAAGGTGAGATCCTCTGACATGATCACTCCCAGGTCTTTGACATTAGTTTTTCGCTCTATTGTGTGGTTGGAATTAGTTTTGTACTCCGATGAGATTTTAATTTCCTCACATTTTCCGTATCTGAGTAATTGAAATTTCTCATCATTGAACTTCATATTGTTTTCTGCAGCCCATTTAAAGATTTGGTTTATGTCTGCTTGGAGTCTTGCAGTGTCTTCAACGGTGGACACTGTCATACAAATTCGGGTGTCATCTGCAAAGGAAGACACGGCACTGTGGCTTATATCCTTGTCTATGTCCGATATGAGGATGAGGAACAGGATGGGAGCGAGTACTGTGCCTTGTGGAACAGAGCTTTTCACAGTAGCTGCCTCAGACTTTACTCTGTTGAATACTACTATTTGTGTTCTACTTGTTAGGAAATTATAGAGCCATCTACCAACTTTTCCTGTTACTCCTTTATCACGCATTTTGTGTGCTATTACACCATGGTTACACTTGTCAAAGGCTTTTGCAAAGTCTATGTATATAACATCTGCATTCTGTTTGTCTTCTAGAGCATCCAGGACCTTGTCGTAGTGGTCCAGTAGTTGGGACAGACAGGAGCGACCTGCTCTAAACCCATGCTGCCCTGGGTTGTGCAATTGATGGTTATCAAGATGAGTGGTGATTTTGCTTTTTAGAACCCTTTCAAAAATTTTTATGATATGGAACGTTAGCGCTATTGGTCTGTAGTTCTTTGCTATTGCTTTACTGCCACCTTTGTGGAGTAGGGCTATGTCTGTTGTTTTTAGTAACTGCGGGACAACCCCAGTGTCCATGCTCCCTCTCCATAGGATGTTAAAAGCACGTTCTTGATGAACACGGAGTTCCATGAGTCTGGGCCTGGAGCGGAGTGCATGGGCATGTCATTTATTGCCTTTTCGAAGTCATTTGGCGTCAGGGTGATGTCAGATAGGCATGCGTCTGTCAAGTTCTGTGGCACTCTCATAAGAAATTCATTTAGGTCTTCGATTTTCAGTCTGGTTTGCGGCTCGCTAAAAACTAAGTCATACTGGGACTTAAGTAACTCACTCATTTCCTTGCTGTCATCTGTGTAGGACCCATCCCGTTTAAGTAGGGGCCCAATACTGGTTGTTGTTCTCGACTTTGATTTTGCATAAGAAAAGAAATACTTTGGGTTTCTTTAAATTTAATTTATGGCTTTTAGTTCTTCCAACGTTTCTTGATTCCTGTAAGATTCCTTTAGTTTTAATTCGATGTTTGCTATTTCTCTGACTAGTGTCTCCCTTCGTATTTCAGATATATTGGCCTCTTGTAGCCGCTCCGTTATTCTTTGTCTTCGCCTGTATAGGGAGCGCCTCTCTCTTTCTAGTTTGCATCTTCTCCTCCTTTTCCTTAAGGGAATTTGCCTTGAGCAAACCTCAAGTGCCAGTTAATTTGTTCTAGACATAGGTTAGGATCCGTGATGCTTGGTCCCACCTTATGTTTTTGTTATTGAAGTTGAATTTGGAGAAGTCTCCCTCGCGGCTGATCACATTTTGTTGATCTGGGGCTCCCCGCATGCATGTCTGGACCTCTATTATGTTGTAATCTGAGTATATTGTTTTTGATATGATGACATTTCGTATCAGATCATCATTGTTGGTGAAGATGAGGTCCAGCGTATTCTCTAATCTTGTGGGCTCTACTATTTCCTGGTTTAAGGTGAATTTGGTGCAGAGATTTAAAAGTTCATGTGTGTGCGAGTTTTCATCTGAGCTGCCTCCTGGTGTTATCTCTGCTACCACATTGCTTGCAATGTTCCTCCATTTTAGGTGCCTTTGGTTGAAATCTCCCAGGAGCAAGATGTTGGGGGCAGGAGCTGGAAGATTTTCCAGACAGTGGTCAATTTTCAGAAGCTGTTCCTGGAATTGTTGGGATGTTGCATCCAGTGGCTTGTATACAACCACGATGACCAGGTTTTGATTCTCGATCTTTATTGCTAATACTTCAACTACATCATTTGTGGCATTTAGTAGTTCTGAACATATAAGTGACTGTGATATACAGGCCAACCCCCCTTTTTGCCTGTTCACTCTGTCACACCTGTATAGGTTGTAGCCCGGGATCCATATTTAATTGTCCAAGTGATCTCTTATGTGGGTCTCTGTGAAAGCCGCAAACATAGCATTTGACTCCGTAAGCAGTCAACGAATGTAAGGTATCTTGTTGTTTGTTGCTGGCTTGAGACCCTGTATATTTGCAAAGATGAATGTCGTTGGATTGGTGGTATGGGGGGGTCTTTTTTTCCTGGCACTAATATCTGTTGTATTGGAGTGGAGGCCATTGACTCTGATTCCACTCCAGAAATGATTGCAGTTGGTGTACAATTTCTGTCATTTCCTGCCAGCTTTTTTCCTTCCTGTCACTAAAAAACCTCTCTCTCCGGAGTGGCTATGGCTACCCAGGTTTTGCCATGATCTGGATGTTCTGTGTCGCCTCGTACCCTTTAGGTGGTATGCCTGGCAATATAAGTTATAACACTATCTTTCCTGAATTGATGAGTGGCACATTTCAGGGTGGAAAAACTTACAGGACGGGAGGTTTCATTTGCCTGTTTTCATATGGGCACGGCATTTTCTGGGGTGATCATAATTGCATGTCCCATCTGATTTCCCAGATTTTTCATGCCTGCAGATACCAAGTGCATAATATTCACATAGGCTCGGTTTCCGTTTGCCCTGGTCTTTTGCGACTGTGTTCACCATTGTATTCCCTATTGGTGGGTGTGTTCCTGTCTTGTTTCTGTCTTCAACACTAGTGCTAACAATGGAGCCTTCATCAGTTTCTGGTAATTTATCTTCAGTATTTCCCTGGGCATCCCCCTGTTTACTATCTACCGGGGTATTGCAGGTTTGTAACAGTTTTTTGTGTGTCCTTGTCTACACCTGTTTCCCCATCATTTATTTCACTAGAGCTCCTGTCCCTCTTCAGGTCACTATCATTTATTTCTCCATTCTTACAGTTACTGTCTACTGCCTATTAATACTTTTCGCAAAAAATGGCTCACAATGTCAATAATTTATTTCTGAATTACAGTGGACCCCCGAGGTTCGGTCATAATCCATTCCAGGAGCTAGACCTTAACTTGAACTGTTCGAAAGTCGAACCCTTATTTCCCATAAGAAATAATGTAAATACAATTAATCCATTCCAGACACCCAAAAATATTCACAAAAATTTATTTTTAAAAAGATTAACTATTTACGTACACAAAACAATTATAAATATATATAAAGTAATAAATTTATACTTAAACATTTAAAATAACATTTACTTACCTTTATTGAAGAGACTTGCTGGCATCTGGAAGATAGGGAGGAGGACAGGGGGAGGGCTTAGTGTTTGGAAGGGGAATCCCCCTCCATAAGGACTTCAGGTAACAAGTCCCTCTCTGGGGTTACTTCCCTTCTTTGTCTTTTAATCCCACTAGGACCAGCTTGAGAGTCACTAGACCCCTGTCTAGAAAAATAACTGTCAAGAGTGCTCTGTTTCTGGCACCTCTTTAACATTTTCCTGAAGTGGGACAAGGTTTTGTCACTGAACATGTTGCAGATATGGCTTGTTTCAGCTTGCTCAGGGTGGTGTTTTTCGACAAATGTCTGCACATCATTCCATTTGGAACAAATTTCCTTAATCTGAAGACGTTACTACCTCACCCTGTCCATCTTCCTCCTCCTGTGAAGCAATTTCCTCTACTGTTGTCTGATGCTGTTCCAGATGAAGCTCTTGCAGCTCTTCAGTGGTTAGGTCTACCCTGTGGTCCTCCACCAACTCTTCCACATCCTCACGACTCACCTCCAACCACAACAGGCACAGGGTCGTCAGGGTCAGGGTCAGCTTCAAATCCTTCAAAATCATTCTTTTTCAACACAATCCGGCCACAGTGGTCTCCAAGCAGAGTTCAAAGTCCTGAAAGTCACTCCCTCACATGCCTTACCTATAAGGCCTATGCAATGAAGGATACTGAAGTGATCTTTCCAGAACTCTCTTAGGGTCAACTCAGTGTCCGAGGTCACTTCAAAGCACTTTTGAAACACTGCTTTTGTGTACAGTTTCTTGAAGTTAGAAATGACCTGCTGGTCCATGGGCTGGAGGAGAGGAGTGGTGTTAGGAGGCAAGAACTTCACTGTGATGAAACTGAAGTTCTCAGACAAATAGTCTTCCAAATTGTGAGGATGAGCAGGAGTATTGTCCAGTAGCAGGAGGCACTTGAGTCCCAATTATTGTTCCAGGAGGTATTTCTTCACACTGGGGCCAAACATTCCAGTGAGCCATTCCAGGAAAATTGCCTTCGTGACCCATGCCTTGGTGTTAGCCTTCCAAAAAACACACAAATTATTCTTGTTCACATTGTGTTTCTTGAACACTCTGGGATTTTAACCGAGTGATACACCAGTAAAGGCTTCACTTTAAAATCACCACTAGCATTACTACACAACATGAGAGTTAGCCTATCTTTCATAGGCTTGTGTCCTGGCAGTGCCTTTTCCTCCTGAGTAATGTAGGTCCTGTTTGGCATTTTCTTCCAAAACAGGCCTGTTTCATCACAATTAAACACTTGTTGTGGTTCAAATTTTTCAGTGTCTACGAACCCCTTAAATTCACTCACAAACTTTTCAGCAGCACATTTGTCTGAACTGGCTGCCTCACCATGCCTTACAACACTGTGTATGCCACTACGTTTCCTAAATCTGTCAAACCAGCCTTTGCACTGGTTCCAGGCATTGTCTTGACACGATCTGCGTGCAACTGCCTTGCCTTTTCACAAATTATCGCCATGGAAACACTATCACCCGCTATCTGTTTTTCATTGATCCACACCGCCAACAGTTTCTCAACCTCATCCACTGTTTGTGGTCTATTTTTGGCACACATGTCAACACCTTTCGCAACATTAGCTTCCTTGATTTCTTTTCTCTTTGCCAGGATAGAGGTGATAGTAGATTGGTTTTTGTTGTACATCCTGGCAAGCTCACTCACACGTAAGCCACTCTCATATTTTCCTACTACGTATCTCCTTCTTCAGTTCGATGGTGTTCCTCACTTTCTTTACCACAGGGGTGCCACTAGGAAGCTTCTTTGGACCCATGGTGACTTATTTCGCAGTGACAATCACTAAACCAGCAATAAACAAAATAAATTTATTGTGAAATGTTTGAATGAACGGAACAGAACTCCGTTGTTAAGTGAGGAGAGGCTGTACTGTAATGAAGTAGACTGTAAATCTACAAAAAGAGTTAAGTAAATTAAGCTGGTAGAAATACAAACCATACCACGGGTGTGGCTTGGACCCACGGTTAGAGAGCTGTAAAACTCCAGACCGACACATTTGTGGTATGGTTTGTTTGCAGTCATGTCATTACAATTGTGCTTTTTTGTACTTTCTGTAGAAGTGTTAGTAGGAAGTGATCACCAAACTTCAATTGTATATGAGGGTATTTTGTTGTCAGTTCAGTGGAACATGTGGACTGCAGGCATTGCAGCCTAGTACAGTGGTACCTCGGTTAACGATGGTCCCCGAACTCGTCCTTTTATGTAAGTTTATTTTTTTAAATGCTATTGTAAGTGTATTTTTGCGGGTCTAAAAGGACTAGTGTATTTTACATTATTCCTTATGGGGATAAATTTGTTTGGTAATGGCACTTGAACAGCATTCTGGAATGGAAAAATATCGTTAACCGAGGTACCACTGTATTTGTGTATTATTTGCCTGATGAGAAACAAAAGTAGACATGTAGTCTGTTGTCAATCCTGACCTGGCACATATTGTATGCAGTGAGCATTACAATATCCACAAGATGGAAGAAGAGTTGCGTGTACCACTTGTAACTCTTGCAGACAAAATCAGTAGACTCAATCTTCATGTCACATTTGTCCACCAAATGGATATTGGCACGTAATCCATGAGAGTAGCAGGTTTCAGAATGGGTTTGTTGGTGTGTGTGTATTCACCCTTCCAGTGTCTTTAATTTGTGGTGGTGCATTAGTGTCAGCAATATCACATAACGTTTGTCTTGCCACTGAAATGCTATGATGTCATTGTCATGAAAGACCTGCACCTCACTTTGATACCCTTGATATGCCTTTGATGAGTTTCAAGTCTTTCTACTCCCGGAGCCCGGACGTGGGCCAGGCTCGTCTGGTGCTAGCTTGGTTAACCAGGCTGTTGCCGTTGTAGGCCTGCTGCCCAACATATCCATCACAGCCTGGTTGATCTGGCACCTGGTGAAGATACTTGTACAATTTCCCCTCAAAGACTTCTACACTTGTTCGAACAGTGTTTCTGATATCTTCTGATAAGATGTTGAATGATCTGGGGCCACGGATATTGATAAGTGTTCCCTTATTGTGCCCACCACACCCCTGCTTTTCACTGGGTTTATTTTGCACTTCCTCCTATGTCTCTTGCTCTATTATGTTGTAATGGCAGTGTGCAGATTTGGGACCCGGCCCTCAAGTACTTTGCTGGTATGCATTATCATGTCAGTGGTACCTTAACTTACGAGTGCCCCAACTTACGAGTTTTCCGAGTTACGAGCTGTCACTCGGTCAATTTTTTGCTTTGAGTTGCGAGCCAAAAATCTGAGTTACAAGCGAGCTTCAGATACGCTGCCACTCGCAGGAGATACCGAGGAAATATCAAAAACCTCGATAATAACCAATGTGTAACATTCTTTCAATTTTGATACCACTGGTAGTGTCATCCTGCCAGAATGTTCTATAACGTATACCCTAAGTAGAGAAACAATTCTAGAACATGTAATACATGTTTGGCAGGCTGGTTGGTTGGCTGGCTGATTTGCTTTGGCTGTTTCTATCTCCTTCTGTCTGTCTGTATCTATGTCTGTCTGTCTCTGTATCTCTGTCTGTCTGTCTCTGTATCTCTGTCTATCTCAAAGGTACACATAAACACAGTTATACATAGTGTAAATTACCTAGGATAACCCAAAAAATCCAGACAAAGTGCTATACTATGCTTGTAGATATAAGGCGTAATAAGCATGACTGGCAAGTAATACACATTTTCACTTGTTCAGGAATCAGACATGACAACTCGAGGCAGTACAAGCATAGTACATACTTCTCTGCGAGAAGTCACGAGGCATTTACACTGATTTACTTCCGAGATATTCACCCAAAACGTAGGCCGGTCTTCTGACTCAGGAAAAAAAATTCCAAGAAAATTGCTTTTGTTTCAGTGTTTTCCTTATGAAACTAGTGATCTAGTGCAGTTAGCCTCACAAACACTCCATTTTCTCTTATAATAACACCTCAGAAGGGCAAGAATGGGAAGATATGGTCAGAGCGATAATTACTATTTTTATCTCGGGAGTGGCTGCCACCACTCATCACATAGTGACATATTTTATCCATTCTAGAGTATATATCATGTTTGTATGTTATTTATATTGTTTATTATGTCATATTAGATCAATTGTGATAGATAAATAAGCCATAGAGTTGATATTAGCATTATTGGGGTGTTTTTTTGGGCTGGAACGGATTAATAGCATTTCAATTACAGGTGGCCCTCCACATTCGCGAGGATTAGGGGATCAAGAACCTCGCGAATGTTTGGTGCACAAATATGTTGTAGGGAAATATAATAATAGCATTTACTTAGCCCAACAATACTGCTTCCTTAACCTATTGAACCATGAACAATCATAAAACACATGAAAACATCGTGAAATATTGTATATATGTACATGTTATGGTTTAATAACAAATAATGAACAAACAAAACACTCACCACTCATAAGGTTAGACAGACGAACTCTGATGACGTGTGATGATGATGACAATGACAATGATGATGGTGATGATAGTTAGCCATGCAGTTACTGATGACAGTTGAATGGAGGTGATTATATGGAGTGTAACTGCATGGCATGATGAGTTTAGTGTGTGGATTCTAACTCTTCACTGCTAGCGTCACTGCTGATAATAGGCGGCTGGGCATTCGCGAATGTTCGAAGCTCGCGAATGTGGAGGAAAATTGATTTGATATATGTACGAGCAAATGGAGTTATGAGCTCGGTCACGGAACGAATTAAACTTGTAAGTCAAGGTACCACTGTATATCTCTCTAGGTAGTAGGTTGGTAGACAGCAGCCACCCAGGGAGGTACTACCGTCCTGCCAAGTGAGTGTAAAACTAAAGCCTGTAATTGTTTTACATGATGGTAGGATTGCTGGTGTCTTTTTTCTGTCTAATAAACATGCAAGAGTTCAGGTATGTCTTGCTACTTCTACTTACTAGTTCTTGTTCTTGTTTATTTCCACTTATCTCCATGGGGAAGTGGAACAGAATTCTTCCTCTGTAAGCCATGTGTGTCGTAAGAGGCGACTAAAATGCCAGGAGCAAGGGGCTAGTAACCCTTTCTCCTGTATATACAGTAGGGCCCCGCTTTACGGCGTTCTGCTAATACGGCAATTTCAAATTATGACCAAAACTTTCTATATGGCGAGCGGTCTTTCAAGTATGGCGCACACCACCCGGTTTGTTTACATTCTCCATGAGCATATCTCTCTATTATGTAATACAGTCATCCCTCGGTTTTCGGTTTTAATCCGTTCCAGATGGATCAGCTAAAACCAAAATCGGCGAAAACCAAAACTATTTTCCCCATAAGAAATAATGGAAATTCAATTAATCCGTTTCAGAAACCCAGAAGTTTAGAAAAAAAAAATTTTGGGGGCCTTAAAGATAGATTTACATGCACAAATGAATGAAATGAATGTGGCACTTACCCTTACTGAAGACTGATGGTGTTTGATGGAAGAGAGATAGGAGGGGAGAGGGTAGAAACCCTACTTTTTGGAAGGGGAATCCCCCTCCATAAGGACTCTAGGTAACAAGTCCTCATCTGGGGTCACTTCCCTTCTTTGTCTTTTAATCCCACTAGGACCAGCTTGTGATTCACTGCACACCTGTGGCACTAAATATCTCTCCAGAGAGCTCTGTATCTGGCGGCTCTTTAAAATGTCCCTAAAATGGGACATGGAATTGTCATTGTAAAAGTAGCCAGCACGGATTGCAACATCTTTGTCAGGGTGATGTTCCTCCACAAATGATTGCACCCTACTCCACATTGCACAAATCTCCTTAATCTCTGAAGAAGGCACCTTACATCTTTCTTCCTCCACTGAAGCAATTTCCTCAGATCTGTTTTGTTGTTGTTGCAGCTCAAGCTCTTGCAGCTCTTCAGTGGTTAGATCTTCATTGTGGTCCTCCACCAACTCTTCCACATCCTCTCCATTCACATCCAACCCCATGGAAGTCCCCAATTCCACAATACTTTCCACAACTTCCATAGGCTCATCAGGGTTAGCTTCAAACCCTTCAAAATCCCTCTCTTGTACACAATCTGGCCACAACTTTCTCCAAGCAGAGTTCATCGTCCTGGAGGTCACTCCCTGCCAAGCTTTATCTATAAGGCCTATGCAATGGAAGATATCAAGTGAGCCTTCCAGAACTCTTTACGGTCAATCTAGTGTCTGAGGTTACATCAAAGCACCTTTGAAACATTGCTTTGGTGTACAGTTTTTAAAGTTTGCAATGACCTGCTGGTCCATGGGCTGGAGGAGAGGAGTGGTGTTAGGAGGCAAGAACTTCACTTTTACAAATCTGAATTCCTTAGGCATTTGGTCTTCCAAGTCTTGAGGATGACCAGGAGCATTGTCCATTACCAGGAGGCACTTAAGTGGCAATTTATTCTCCAATAGATATTTCTTCACACTGGGGCCAAACACTTGATTAAACCATTCCAGGAAAATTTCCCTAGTGACCCATGCCTTAGCATTAGACTTCCAAAACACACACAATTTACCTTTGTCAACACTGTATTTGCTGAACACTGGGATTTTCAGAGTGATACACGAGTAAAGGCTTCACTTTTAAATCCCCACTAGCGTTCCCACATAACATAAGAGTTAGCCTGTCTTTCATAGGCTTGTGTCCTGACATTGCCTTTTCCTCCTGTGTGATGTAGGTCCTCCTTGGCATTTTCTTCCAAAAGAGGCCTGTTTCGTCACAATTAAACACTTGTTGGGGTTTAAATTCTTCTGCCTCTACATATTGTTTAAACTCGCGCACAAATTTTTCAGCCCCATCTTTATCTGAACTGGCACCCTCACCATGCCTTACAACACTGTGTATGCCAGTTGCTTCTTGAAGTTTTCGAACCAGCCTTTGCTGGCCTTAAATTCATCAACCTCAACACTGGTTCCAGGCATTTTCTTTACAAGATCGGCATGCAACAGCCTTGCTTTTCACATATGATGGATTGCACAACACTATCACCCGCTAGCAGTTTTTGGTTTATCCACACCAATAACAATTTCTCCATATTTTCCATTGTTTGTGATCTCTGTTTCGTTATCGTATTCACCCCTTTCGCAACATTAGCTTCCGTGATTTCCTTTCTCTTTGCCACAATGGAACTGATGGTTGATGGGTTTTTCTTGTATATCCTGGCGAGCTCGGCAATACGTACATCACTATCATATTTTTCTATTATTTCTTTCTTCAGTTCTATTGTGTTCCTCACTTTCTTTACCAAAGAACTGGCACTAGGAGCTTTCTTTGGGCCCATGGTAGCTTATTTAGTAGTCACACACAATAATCAAGGGCCAAAAACAATGAATTGTTAATAAATGTTTTGTATAAACTCCTGGGAGATGTTCACTCAAGCGTAAACAATGCTAGACTGCGTGGCAATGTGCGTGGGAGGTGCGTGGGTGGCGGGCCTACGGCCTTTGTATGTGCGCGGCACTAGTGGACAGGTCCCATACGATCGGCGAAAACTAAAATAATCGGCGAAAACTGAGACAAATTTTCCCTGAAAAAAGTCGGTGAAAACCAAAATCGGCGATAACTGGGACAAGCGAAAACCGAGGGATGACTGTACAGTATATTACTAAATGTAAAAGGAGAAACTCGTTTTTCCTTTTGGGCCACCTCACCTCGATGGGATACGGCCAGTGTATTGAAAGGAGAAAGAGAGAGAGACACACACACACACACACACACACGCACGCGCACACGCATGCATGCACACACACGCATGCACACACACACACACGCATGCACACACACACGCATGCATGCACACACACGCATGCATGCACACACGCATGCATGCACACACACGCATGCACACACACAGGGTGACAGCAGTAAGACAAGAGAGAGAGGGGTGGGTAGATTGCATATTCTTGGACTGTAAGAAGGCGTTTGACACAGTCCCACACAAGAGATTAGTGCAGAAGCTGGAGGACCAGGCAGGGATAACAGGGAAGGCACTACAATGGATCAGGGAATACCTGTCAGGAAGACAGCAGCGAGTCATGGTCCATGGCGAGGTGTCAGAGTGGGCGCCGGTGACGAGTGCGGTTCCACAGGGGTCATTCCTAGGACCGGTGCTGTTTCTGGAGTTTGTGAACGACATGACAGAAGGAATAGACTCCGAAGTGTCCCTGTTTGCAGATGATGTGAAGTTGATGAGAAGAATTCAATCGGAAGAGGACCAGGCAGAACTACAAAGGGATCTGGACAGGCTGCAAGCCTGGTCCAGCAATTGGCTCCTGGAGTTCAACCCAACCAAGTGCAAAGTCATGAAGATTGGGGAAGGGCAAAGAAGACCGCAGATGGAGTACAGTCTAGGGGGCCAGAGACTACAAACCTCAATCAAGGAAAAAGATCTTGGGGTGAGTATAACACCAGGCACATCTCCTGAGGCGCACATCAACCAAATAACTGCTGCAGCATACGGGCGCCTAGCAAACCTAAGAACAGCATTCCGACATCTTAATAAAGAATCGTTCAGGACCCTGTACACTGTGTACGTTAGGCCCATACTGGAGTATGCAGCACCAGTTTGGAACCCACATTTATCCAAGCACGTAAAGAAGCTA
This sequence comes from Cherax destructor, assembly GCA_009830355.1. NCBI lineage: Eukaryota > Metazoa > Arthropoda > Malacostraca > Decapoda > Parastacidae > Cherax > Cherax destructor. Next base: position 15,565 of record WNWK01013902.1, on the reverse strand, counting down.
GAGAAAGTGCAAAGGTTTGCAACAAGACTAGTCCCGGAGCTAAGGGGTATGTCCTACGAGGAGAGGTTAAGGGAAATCGACCTGACGACACTGGAGGACAGGAGAGATAGGGGGGGACATGATAACGATATATAAAATACTGAGAGGAATTGACAAGGTTGACAGAGACAGAATGTTCCAAAGATGGGACACAGCAACAAGGGGACACAGTTGGAAGTTGAAGACTCAGATGAATCACAGGGATGTTAGGAAATATTTCTTCAGTCACAGAGTAGTCGGGAAGTGGAATAGCTTGGGAAGCGATGTAGTGGAGGCAGGTTCCATACACAGCTTTAAGAAGAGGTATGATAAAGCTCATGGCGCAGGGAGAGTGACCCAGTAGCGGCCAGTGAAGAGGCGGGGCCAGGAGCTATGTCTCGACCCCTGCAACCACATCTAGGTGAGTACACACACACACAAGTGGAGAGGGGAGCAGGAATAGGAAGGGAGAAACAAAACTACAAAAGGGGGGACTACACAGGCATGAGGAACTTCCTACAAGACGTTCAGTGGGAGAGAGAATTGGCAGGAAAACCAGTAAAAGAAATGATGGAATATATTTTTTTTATTATTAACACATCGGCCGATTCCCACCAAGGCAGGGTGGCCCGAAAAAGAAAAAACTTTCATCATCATTCACTCCATCACTGTCTTGCCAGAGGGGTGCTTAACACTACAGTTATAAAACTGCAACATTAACACCCCTCCTTCAGAGTGCCGGCACTGTACTTCCCATCTCCAGAACTCAAGTCCGGCCTGCCGGTTTCCCTGAATCCCTTCATAAATGTTACTTTGCTCACACTCCAACAGCATGTCAAGTATTAAAAACCATATGCCTCCATTCACTCCTATCAAATACGCTCACACATGCTTGCTGGAAGTCCAAGCCCTCGCACACAAAACTTCCTTTACCCTCTCCCTCCAACCTTCCTAGGCCGATCCCTACCCCGCCTTCCCTCCACTACAGATTTATACACTCTCGAAGTCACTCTGTCTCGTTCCATTCTCTCTACATGTCCAAACCACCTCAACAACCCTCCTCAGCTCTCTGGACAATCGTTTTGGTAATCCCGCACCTCCTCCTAATTTCCAAACTCCGAATTCTCTGCATTATATTCACACCACACATTGACCTCAGACATGACATCTCCACTGCCTCCAGCCTTCTCCTCGTTTCAACATTCATCACCCATGCTTCACACCCATATAAGAGCGTTGGTATAACTATACTCTCATACATTCCTCTCTTTACTTCCATGGACAAGGTTCTTTGTCTCCACAGACTCCGAAGTGCTCCACTCACCCTTTTCCCTCATCAATTCTATGATTCACCTCATCCTTCATAGACCCATCCGCCGACATGTCCACTCCCAAATATCTGAATACATTCACCTCCTCCATACTCTCTCCCTCCAATCTGATATCCAATCTTTCGTCACCTATTCTTTTGTTATCCTCATCACCTTACTCTTTCCTATATTCACTTTCAATTTTCTTCTTTACACACCCTACCAAATTTATCCACCAACCTCTGCAACTTTCTTCAGAATCTCCCAAAGCACAGTGTCATCAGCAAAAAGCAACTGTGACAACTCCCACTTTGTATTTGCTTCTTTATCTTTTAGCCCAACACCTCTTGCCAAGACCTCGCATTCACTTCTCTTACAACCCCATCTATAAATATATTGAACAACCACGGTGACATCACACATCCTTGTCTAAGGCCCACTTTTACTGGGAAATAGTCCCCTTCCTCCTACACACACTAACCTGAGCCTCACTATCCTCATAAAAACTCTTCACTGCTTTCAGTAACCTTCCTCCTATTCCATACACCTGCAACATCTGCCACATTGCTTCCCTATCTACCCTATCATACGCCTTTTCCAAATCCATAAATGCCACAAAAACATCTTTACCCTTATCCAAATACTGTTCACCTATATATTTCACTGTAAACACTTGGTCTACACACACCCTACCTTTCCTAAAGCCCCCTTGTTCATCTGCTATCCTGATGGAATATGTGACAACCAAATGCAAAGAGGCAGAGGAGAGGTTTGTCCCCAAAGGAAACAGAAGTAATGGGAAGAAGGCCAGAACGAGTTCTTGGTTCACCCAGAGGTGTAGGGAGGCAAAAACTAAGTGTAATAGAGAATGGAAAAAGTACAGAAGACAAAGGACCCAGGAAAATAAAGAGATTAGCCGAAGAGCCAGAAACGAATATGCACAGGTACGAAGTGAGGCTCAGCGACAATATGAAAATGATATAGCATCAAAAGTCAAGTCTGACCCGGCTGTTGTATAGCCACATCAGGAGGAAAACAACAGTCAAGGACCAGGTAATCAGGCTGAGAAAGGAAGGTGGGAGTTCACAAGAAACGACCAAGAGGTATGTGAGGAGCTCAACATGAGATTTAAAGAAGTATTTACACAGGAGACAGGAAGGACTCCAGGAATTCAGAATAGGGAGGTATACCAACAAGTGCTGGATGAAATACACACAACCGAGGAGGAGGTGAAGAAGCTGCTATGTGAACTCGATACCTCAAAAGCGGTGGGACCGAACAACATTTCTCCATGGGTCCTTAGAGAGGGAGCAGAGATGTTGTGTGTGCCACTAACACAAATCTTCAACACATCCATTGAAACTGGGCAACTACCTGAGGCGTGGAAGATGGCAAATGTAGTCCCAATTTTTAAGAAAGGAGACAGACACAAGGCATTAAACTACAGACCTGTGTCACTGACGTGTATAGTATGCAAAGTCATGGAGAAGATCATCAGGAGGAGAGTGGTGGAGCACCTAGAAAGACACAAGCTTATAAACGACAACCAGCACGGTTTCAGGGAAGGAAAATCCTGTGTCACAAACCTACTGGAGTTTTATGACAAGGTAACAGAAGTAAGACACGAGAGAGAGGGGTGGATAGACTGCATTTTTTTGGACTGCAAGAAGGCATTCGACACAGTTCCTCACAAGAGGTTAATGCAAAAGCTAGAGGATCAGGCACACGTAACAGGAAAAGCACTGCAATGGATCAGAGAATATCTGACAGGGAGGCAACAACGAGTCATGGTATGTGACAAGGTGTCAGAGTGGGCACCTGTGACGAGTGGAGTTCCACAAGGGTCAGTCCTAGGACCTGTACTGTTTTTGGTATATGTGAAGGACATAACGGAAGGGATAGACTCAGAAGTGTCCCTGTTTGCAGATGATGTGAAGTTAATGAGAAGAATCAAATCAGTCGAGGATCAGGCAGGACTACAAAGAGACCTGGACAGGCTACAAGCCTGGTCCAGTAACTGGCTCCTTGAATTTAACCCTGTCAAATGTAAAGTCATGAATATCGGGGAAGGGCAAAGAAGACCGCAGACAGAGTATAGTCTAGGTGGCCAAAGACTGCAAACCTCACTCAAAGAAAAAGATCTTGGGGTGAGTATAATACCGAGCACATCTCTTGAGGCACACATCAATCAGATAACTGCTGCAGCTTACGGGCGGCTGGCAAACCTAAGAATAGCGTTCCAATACCTCACTAAGGAATCATTCAAGACTCTGTACACCATATACGTCAGGCCCATACTGGAGTATGCAGCACCAGTCTGGAACCCACACCTGGTCAAGCATGTCAAGAAATTAGAGAAAGTGCAAAGATTTGCAACAAGACTAGTCCCAGAGCTAAGGGGATTGTCCTACGAAGAAAGGTTAAGGGAAATCGGCCTGACGACTCTAGAGGACAGGAGGGTTAGGGGAGACATGATAACGACATATAAAATTCTGCGAGGAATAGATAAGGTGGACAGAGACAAGATGTTCCAGAGAGGGGACACAGAAACAAGGGGTCACAATTGGAAGTTGAAGACTCCTATGAGTCAAAGGGATGTTAGGAAGTATTTCTTCAGTCATAGAGTTGTCAGGAAGAGGAATAGCCTAGAGAGCGACGTAGTGGCGGCAGGAACCATACATAGTTTTAAGACTAGGTTTGATAAAGCTCATGGAGCAGGGAGAGAGAGGACCTAGTAGCAATCAGTGAAGAGGTGGGGCCAGGAGCTATGACTCAACCCATGCAACCACAAATAGGTGAGTACACACACACACACACACTACCCCCAATCACACTCTACTCTCTCTCTCACACTCTCAACATTCTCTCTCTCCACATCTTCCCCACACATTCTCTCTCCACATTCTCTTCTCACATTCTCTCTCCTCTCACATTTCTCTCTCTCTCACATCTCTCACCTCTCACATTCTCTCTCTCACATTCTCCTCTCTCTTCTACATTCTCTCACATTCTCTCACATTCTCTCTCTCTACATTCTCCCCTCACATTCTCTTCACATTCTCTCTCACATTCTCTCTCCACATTCTCTCTCTCTCACATTCTCTCTCACACATTCTCTCTCACACATTCTCTTCTCACACATTCTCTCACATTCTCACATTCTCTCTCATCACATTCTCTCTCACACATTCTCTCTCACATTCTCTCTCACATTTTCTCTCACATTCTCTCACATTCTTCTCCTCACATTCTCTTCTCTCACATTCTCTCTCTCACATTCTCTCTCACATTCTCTCTCACACATTCTCTCTCTCACACATTCTCTCTCTCACACATTCTCTCTCTCACACATTCTCTCTCTCACACATTCTCTCACACATTCTCTCTCTCACACACTCACACATTCTCTCTCTCACACATTCTCTCACACACTCACACATTCTCTCTCTCACACATTCTCTCTCACATTCTCACATTCACATTCTCATTCTCTTTCTCATTCTCTCATTCTCATTCTCTCATTCTCATTCTCTCTCATTCATTCTCTCTCTCATTCTCATTCTCTCATTCTCATTCTCTCTCTCTCTCTCTCTCTCTCTCATATATTACTTGCCTTAAAATATTTGTAGTCTTAATGTAGAGTGAGAGGTGAGTAAACAAGATGAGTACATGAGTGTGTAGAAGGTTCTCGAGTTTTGTAAACAAACCAGTTGTTGTTGTGTTGTTACCAGCTCGGACACAAATGGTTTTTGTTCACTCCGTCAAGCCGACTGGAAAAACATCTTATATTTATGGTAATTTATATGATTATATGTTACGTAGTGTGTTTATTATATACTAATATTAATATGACATCTTCAAGACTAATAACACACACTTAGTGAATTTAATGTGTTCCTGCACACCAGCACAGGTGCAAGATGTGGAGTTTAAAGCAGTTAAGTTCAGTGGCAAAGTGTAGCATTAAGAGTGTAGCAATTAAGCGTAAGCCGCTCTGCCTATCTTCTGCAAGGTGTGTAAATGATGTTTGTACACTAGTTCATTTGTACATTATGGTTTTCTTATGATCTAATGCAATTTGCCTCACAAACTCTGTTTTCTCTTATACTAACACGTCTGAAGGAGGAAAGAATGGGAAGACGTTTTCATAGCTAAAGCAAGAATTCCCACGAGCGCCCTCCTCCCCCACCATCACATATGTATTGACATACATATTTTATTCATTCTAGAGTGTATATCAGGTTTTTATGTTAATAATATTGTTTATGTCATATTAGATGAATTGTGATAGATAAATAACCCGTAGAGCTGATGACATATTGAAGTACAGTGGACCCCCGGAAATCGGCTGTAATCCGTTCCAGGAGCTAGGCCTAAAATTGAACTGGCCGATATCTGAACCATTATTTCCCATAAGAAATAATGTAACTACAATTAATCCATTCCAGACACTCAAAAATATTCACAAAAAAATACATTTTTTAAAGATTAACTATAGTTTTACATTCACAAAACACACAATAACAACACATAATAAATTTACATTTAAAATAACATTTACTTACCTTTATTGAAGAAACTTGCTGGCATCTGGAAGATAGGGAAGAGGAGTGAGGGAGGGCAGTGTCTTTTCCTCCTGAGTAATCTAGGTCCTCTTTGGCATTTTCTTCCAAAAGAGGCCTGTTTCATCAAAAACACTTGTTGGGGTTTGAATTTTTCAGTGTCTACAAACCCCTTAACCCTTTCAGGGTCCAAGGGGTCTCTCCGAAACTCGTTCTCAGGGTCCAAGAATTTAATAAAAAATTTCTTATGAAATGATAGAGAATCTTTTTCCGATCATAACGCCAAAAAAATGATGAAATTTGATCGAAAACTGACGGAATTATGCTTTCGCGAAGTTATAGGTATGGATGACATTTACGCATCGGCGATTTCGCCCACTTTGAGCCCTATTTTCGGCAAATTCCAATGTTTCAGTCTACTAAAATTATAGCTATTTCGCTAGAACTCCATTTCTTCTATCAATTGAGTACAAGAAACTGATTATTTACCAATTACAACTACCCAAAATAGTGGTCAGAAAATGGCAATTTGGCCAATTTCACACAAATTTCAAATGATGCCAGTTTCAAAATAGGGTCCAGAATAAACAAGGCAGACATTCCTGGCACTAAAATAACATCTTCTCTGTTCATTAGTCACGTTTCCAGGCCCCTCTTACATTACTTTTGCTTATCATTTTGAATTTTTATTCTCACAAAAAAATTAGAAGATTTACTGTTATGTATACAACTGCATCATTGTAAAAACGGTATAAACTATCAGAGCACTTGTGCATGAATATTAGACTCGCCAGTTGATGTGTATTGGACGCATGGTGTGATTTGTTTACTCTTGAACATTGCAAAAATCGAACATTTTCGCTACTTTGAGCTCAATTTCAAGGTACTTGTCATTATCAAACCAATCAAAATCATCTCTATTTCTGTAATATATCTTGGGGTTCTGCAAGGATCGACATTAGGATTAGCACTTTTTCTGATTTATGTGAATAACATGCCATTCACCAGACTGAATGTTCCCTCGTACTTGTAAGTGATGACATTCACCAGACTGAATGTTCCCTCGTACTTGTAAGTGATGACATTCTATCAAATGAGACCAAGAAAACGAGAATACATCAGTAGTGTAGGAATTTTTTTATACTGCACACACTGACCGCACAGACCCATTCTATCACATCTAGGCCTAACAGCCTGTTTCTGCTTGATTTGAGGGCGCTAGAATTTAGGCATACTAGTACGTCAATAACCCCAGCGCATAAGTCATACTAGTACGTCAATAACCCTGAAAGGGTTAAATTCAGTCACAAACTTTTCAGCAGCACGTTTGTCTGAACTGGCTGCCTTACCATGCCTTACAACACTGTGTATGCCACTACGTTTCCTAAATCTGTCAAACCAGCCTTTGCTGGCCTTAAAATCACTCGCATCAGCACTGGTTCCAGGCATTTTCTTGACAAGATCTACGTGCAACTGCCTTGCCTTTTCACAAATTATTGCCATGGAAACACTATCACCAGTTATCTGTTTTTTGTTGATCCACACCACCAACAACTCAACCTCAAGCCGATAATTTGGGAAAAATTGGGCTGAAAAAAGAGATCGAAAATCGATCCGGCCGATAATCAGACCAGCCAATTTACAGGGGTCCACTGTACTATTTTGTCGTGCCTCCTGACAGCAGGAACAGATTAATTGGATTTACATTATTTCTTATGGGAAATATTGCTTCGACTTTAATGCGTTTCGACTTTAGTACTAGCTCCTGGAACGGATTAAGTACGAAACATGAGGAACCACTGTACTGCATACAGTTACCATGAAGACCCATTATTTCATATGTAGGCCTTCCATAACAAACCAGTCAGTGACAGAAAAATTGCAGCAATAGCTATATTTTTGTACATATATACAAACAGGTATAGTAATCACATAGGCAATATCCTTGGTGGGATGCCTTCTGCTTGCCCTGATGATTTGCTAGAGGTTATAGAAAACAATATGAACTTAATTGCAAATGATACAGGTGATGAGGGTATCAAAGATTTAACCCTTTCAGGGTCCAAGGCCATTTTTGGAAGGGGTGCACCAGTGTCCCCACCAAGAATTTTCCAAAAAAAAAAAACTTCTTATTTTTTCTTAGGAAATGGTAGAGAATCTTTTTCTGAAGGTACTAAAACAAAAAGTATGAAATTTGATTGAAAATTGACAAAATTGTGCTCTAACGAATTTTAATGTGTCAGCGATATTTACGCATCGGCGATTTTGCCGACTTTGATTCCCATTTTAGGCCAACTACATTATTCCAGTCGACCAAATTCTTAGCTATTTCACTAGTATTACTTCTATTCTATCGATTGAGCACAAGAAATCGCCTAGTCAACTGTTTCAACTACAAAATAAAGTGATTGGAAATTGGTAATTTAGCCAATTTAACTCAAAGTTCAAAATATTCCAATTTCAAAATAGGGTGCAAAATAAACACTGCAGGCATTCCTGGCACTAAACTAACATTTCCTCTGTTCATTAGTTACTTTTTCAGTCTTTACAAATGAATTTCATTTTGATTTTTTATTCACATAATGAATTTTTATTCAAACCAAAAAATGGAAGATTTAATTAATGTTATGCAATATTGTAATAATTATACAAATAATATCACCACATTTGTGAACGTATACTAGACCTACCAGCTGGCGCGTATTAGACGTGTGAGGACATTTGTTTACTCCTGATTATCCAGTACTAAAACCAATCAAAATCATCTCTATATCTGTAATATATCTTTCCTTCTATCAAATGAGACCAAGAAATCGCAAATACAACTATAAAAAATATACGAAACAACACTGCAAAGTTGCTGTTTTAATCAAAAATTACGGGTTTCAGTTTTTTCTCTCATTATGCACTGTGTGCTGCAGAATTTGTTTTATGTGGTGCACACTTACCACATAGATGTATTCTCTCATATCTAGGCCCAAATTTACCGCTCAAAGCTTATCTGAGTGAGCTGAGCTCATGACGTAGAACTACGGTTTAGACCCAGAACTCAAAGCCGTAGAACTATGGCACGGAACCTGAAAGGGTTAAATAAAGAAAAATTGGATATCACATTGGAGAGAGGGATTATGTAAGTAAATGTTTTCAGATATTTTGGGAGTTGATGTGTCAGCGGATAGGTTTATGAAGTATGAGGTTAACAATAGAATTGATGAAGGAAAAAAGGTGAGTGGTGCGTTGAGGTATCTGTGGAGACAAAAAACGTTATCTATGGAGGCAAAGAAGGGAATGTACGAAAGTATAGTGGTACCAACACTCTTATATGGGTGTGAAGCATGGGTTGCAAATGCTGCAGTGAGGAGGCGGCTGGAGGCAGTGGCGAAGTCCTGTCTAAGGGCAATGTGTGGTGTAAATATTATGCAGAAAATTTGGAATGTGGAAATTAGGAGAAGGTGTGGTGAAGGTGTGTCCTGGCTTTAAGTGAGACAAAGCTGAAGGGGGTAGGAGAGTTTCAGTGGGGAGAAATAAATGGGATTAGATCAGGGGTTTCAAATAGAGTTAGAGCTAAAGAAGGAGTGGCAATAATGTTGAATAATCAGTTATGGCAGGTAAAGAAGGAATATAAATGTATAAATTCAAGGATTATGTGGAGTAAAATAAAGGTTGGATGTGAAAAGTGGGTTATAGTAAGTGTTTATGCACCTGGAGAGAGAGAAATGTAGAGAGAGAGAGATTTTGGGAAATGTTGAGTGAGTGTGTGGGAGTTTTGAACCAAGTGAGAGAGTAATTGTGGTTGGGGATCTTAATGCTAAAGTGGTAAAAATGTTGTGGATGGAGTAGTAGGTAAATTTGGGGTCCAGGGTAAATGTAAATGGGGAACCATTAATTGAGCTATGTGTAGAAAGAGGTTTGGTAATAAGTAATACATATTTTATGAAAAGAGGATAAATAAATATACAAGGTATGATATAGCACATAAGGAAAGTAGTTTGTTGGATTATGTATTGGTGGATAAAAGGTTGATGAGTAGGCTTCAGGATGTACATGTTTATAGAGGGGCAACGGATATATCAGATCATTATTTGGTTGTAGCTACAGTTAGAGTAAAAGGTAGATGGGACAAAAGAAAATGGCAACAGCAAGTAAGAGAGAGGTAAAAGTGTATAAACTAAGGGAGGAGGAAGTTAGGGTGAGATATAAGCAACTATTGGCAGAAAGGTGGGCTGGTGCAAGTAGGAGTAGTGGGGGTTGAAGAGAGTTGGGATAGTTTTAAAAATGCAGTATTAGAATGTGGGGCAAGTTTGTGGCTATAGGAGGGTGGGTGCAGGAGGAAAGAGGAGTGAGTGGTGGAATGAAGAAGTAAAGGGTGTGATAAAAGAAAAAGGTAGCTTATGAGAGGTTTTTACAAAACAGAAGTGTTAATAGAAGAGCAGAGTATATGGAGAGTAAAAGAAAGGTGAAGAGAGTGGTGAGAGAGTGCAAAAGAAGAGCGGATGAAAGAATGGGAGAGGCTCTGTCAAGAAATTTTGCTGAAAACAAGAAAAAATTTTGGAGTGAGATAAACAAGGTAAGAAAGCCTAGGGAACGAATGGATTTGTCAGTTAAAAACAGAGTAGGGGAGTTAGTAGATGGGGAGCTGGAGGTATTGGGTAGATGGCGGGAATATTTTGAGGAACTTTTAAATGTCGATGAAAAGAGGGAGGCGGTAATTTCATGTACTGGTCAGGGAGGTACAACATCGTTTAGGAGTGAAGAAGAGCAGGATGTGAGTGTGGAGGAGGTGTGTGAGGCATTACGTAGAATGAAAGGGGGTAAAGCAGCTGGAATTGACGGAATCATGACAGAAATGTTAAAAGCAGGGGGGGATATAGTGCTGGAGTGGTTGGTATTTTTGTTTAATAAATGTATGAAAGAGGGGAAGGTACCTAGGGATTGGCAGAGAGCATGTATAGTTCCTTTATATAAAGGAAGGGGATAAAAGAGAGTGTAAAATTATAGGGGAATAAGTTTACTGAGTATACCAGGTAAAGTGTATGGCAGGGTTATTATTGAAAGAATTAGAGGTAAGACAGAGAGTAGGATTGCAGATGAGCAAGGAGGCTTTAGAGTGGGTAGGGATGTGTAGATCAAGTGTTTACAGTGAAGCATATATGTGAACAGTATTTAGATAAAGGTAGAGAAGTTTTTATTGCATTTATGGATTTAGAAAAGGCATATGATAGAGTGGATAGGGAGCAATGTGGCAAATGTTGCAAGTGTATGGAATAGGTAGTAAGTTACTGAAGGCTGTAAAGAGTTTTATGAGGATAGTGAGGCTCAGGTTAGGGTGTGTAGGAGAGAGGAGATTATTTCCGGTAAAAGTAGGTCTTAGACAGGGATGTGTAATGTCACCATGGTTGTTTAATATATTTATAGATGGGGTTGTAAAAGAAGTAAATGCTAGGGTGTTGGGGAGAGGGGTGGATTAAATTATGGAGAATTAAATGCAAAATGGGAGTTGACACAGTTACTTTTTGCTGATGATACTGTGCTTATGGGAGATTCTAAAGAAAAGTTGCAAAGGTTAGTGGACGAGTTTGGGAGAGTGTGTAAAGGTAGAAAGTTAAAAGTGAACATAGATAAGAGTAAGGTGATGAGGGTATCAAACGATTTAAATAAAGAAAAATTGGATATCACATTGGAGAGAGGGATTATGGAAGAAGTAAATGTTTTCAGATATTTGGGAGTTAACGTGTCAGCGGATGGGTTTATGAAGGATGAGGTTAACCATAGAATTGATGAAGGAAAAAAGGTGAGTGGTGCATTGAGGTATCTGTGGAGACAAAAAATGTTATCCATGGAGGCAAAGAAGGGAATGTACGAAAGTATAGTGGTACCAACACTCTTATATGGGTGTGAAACATGGGTTGCAAATGCTGCAGCGAGGAGGAGGCTAGAGGCAGTGGAGATGTCCTGTCTAAGGGCAATGTGTGGTGTAAATATTATGCAGAAAATTCGGAATGTGGAAATTAGGAGAAGGTGTGGAGTTACTAAAAGTATTTGTCAGAGGGCTGAAGAAGGGTTGTTGAGGTGGTTTGGTCATTTAGAGAGAATGGATCAAAGTAGAATGACTTGGAGAGCGTATAAATCTGTAGGGGAAGGAAGGCGGGGTAGAGGTCGTCCTAGAAAAGGTTGGAGGAAGGGTAAAGGAGGTTTTGTGGGCGAGGGCTTGGACTTCCAGCAAGCATGTGTGAGCGTGTTAGATAGGAGTGAATGGAGACGAATGGTTTTTGGGACATGACGATCTGTTGGAGTGTGAGCAGGGTAACATTTTGTGAAGGGATTCAGGAAACCAGTTAATTGATTTAGTTGGACTTGAGTCCTGGAAATGGAAGTACAATGCCTGCACTTTAAAGGAGGGGTCTGAGATAGTGACAGCTGGGGAGGACTTTTCTCAGCTGTCGTATCTGAGCTCCTCTGCAAAGACAGTGATTATGTATGAGTGTGGTGAAAGTGTTGAATGATGATGAAAGTATTTTCTTTTGGGGATTTTCTTTCTTTTTGGGTCACCCTGCCTCGGGGGGAGACGGCCGACTTGTTGAAAAAAAAAAAAAGTGTGGAGTTACAAATTATTTGTCAGAGGGCTGAAGAGGGTTGTTGAGGTGGTTTGGTCATTAAGAGAAATGGATCAAAGTAGAATGACTTGGAGACGTATAAATCTGTAGGGGAAGGAAGGCGGGTAAGGGTCGTCCTAGAAAGGTTGGGAGGATGGGGTAAAGGAGGTTTTGTGGGCAAGGGCTTGGACTTCCAGCAAGCATGTGTGGCGTGTTAGATAGGAGTGAATGGAGACAATGGTTTTTGGGACCTGCGAGCTGTTGGAGTGTGAGCAGGGTAACATTTTGTGAAGGGATTCAGGAAACCAGTTAATTGATTTAGTTGGACTTGAGTACTGGAAATGGGAAGTACAATGCCTGGGACTATTCTCAGCTGTCGTATCTGAGCGCCTCTGCAAAGACAGTGATTATGTATGAGTGTGGTGAAAGTGTTGAATGATGATGAAAGTATTTTCTTTTTGGGTCACCCTTTCTCGGTGGGAGACGGCCGACTTGTTGAAAAAAAAAAATCTTAAGCAGCATAAGCAAACAAAAGTTACTGTAAATCCCTACAAGAATGCTTAGGTGAGATGAGCAATGTATCTAAGTGCCTTTTAATGAAAACTGCATGATGAATATAGATTACAGGATACAATATTAGGTGTTAGTCACGGTGAGGGATTAGGGGTTATTGACAGAAATATAATACAGCTTCTCGTCACTTAGCGACATACTCATTAACCAAAGACTCGGACTTACAACGGGCTCTCTGACCAGTATGCATAACTAAATAACGTAAATTAAAGGAGATTTCCTCTATTCTGTTTATTACAGTATACAGTACACTGCTGTATAAACATTTAAAAATTTACCAGAAATTTTATAAATCATGCAAAGGTGACATTAAAACAACATAAAAAATGGTTGACATAAACCCACTACCATTATAATATGCTCCTCACTTAGCGGCGAATTCATTTACTGACGTGGTCTTAGGAATGGAACTGTCATTAAGTGAGGAGAGGCTTTACTAAGAAATGTGAATGCTAAATATGCAAACTGTAGGAAGGTCTTGAGGTATGTGGATCGGAATATGGTAAAAAAAAAAAAAAAATTTCATAATGTACAGTATGTAGTGTACTGAATTTCACGATTCAACACACTGAAGTAGGGTGACGTGAAAAAGAAGAAACACTTTCACCATTACTTACACCATCACTGTCTTGCCAGAGGTGTGCCGATAATGCAGTTTAGAACTGTACTTCCCACTTCAAGGACTTGAGTATAGCTAACAGGTTATCCCAAATCCTATCATAAATGTTACCTTGCTCACATTCCAACAGCACATAAAGTCCTAAAACCACTTGTCTTCATTCACTTCTATCTAACATGCTCACTGCGTTTTCTGGATATCTAAGCCCCTGCATACAAAGCCTCCTTTACCCTATACCTTTAACTTTTCCTAGGATGACCCCTACCCCACCTTCCCTCCAGATTTGTACACTCTCCAAGTCGTCCTATTTTATTCCGTCCTCTCTAAATGTCCGAACCACCTCAGCAACCCTTTTTCTTCCCTTTGGATAATACTTTAGTAACCCCACACTTTCTAATACATATTCCTTTTTGCCTCCATGGATAACTTTTTGTTTCCAGATGCCTCACTGCACCACTCACCTTCATTCCCTTGGGATTGGACTTGCTGACAAGTCCAATCCCAAATGTCTAAACACTTATTTCCTCCATACTTCCTCCTTCCAATCTGATTTCCAATCTTTCATTACCTAAATTTTTGGTATGCTCATCACCTTTCCTTTCCTCTGTTCACTTTTAATTTCCTTCTTTTACATGCCCCACAAAACATTATTTTTCTGTAATTTTTAAAAATAAAGTTAGAGTATTCAGAAGGTTAGTGGAAACAGCAGTCATTGGGCCATTCACTTATTGTTTTACAGCATCAATAGGTTTTCTTTCTCAACACATTGGCCGTCTCCCACTTAGGCAGGGTGACCCATAAAAAAGAAACACTTTCACCATCATTTACACATAATCACTGTCTTTGCAGAGGCACTCGGATATGGCAGTTTAGATGACACTCAAAACAGCCAATATCCCCAAACCCTCCTTTAACCCTTTAACTGTCCACACGTAGATCTACGTTCACTCGCGTACTGCTCAATATATAAAAAAAAATTTTTTTAAATGAAGAGCGCATTTTTATAAACAGGATAGGCTGAAAAAAAATTTTTTTAGGGCCAGTACTTACCGAGATATAAGCCCGCGAAGTTGGTGCTAAATGATGTGGTGTCGGCAACATGGAGCACTGCCGCTTGCAGAAACAATAAACATTTATCGTTTTTTTTTTTTTTTTTTTTCCATTTTCTGTTGTTTTCATGCTATGATAATAATGTTTTGATGCAGATCTTTTGATATCATTGCCAATTCTTGTTTGGACACAAATGTTTGGTACTGAATTAGTAATCATACTGTCACAAACACACATGTTCACACTGATTGATGAATTTGTACACCTGGTTCAATCACATACTATTGTTTACATATATATACAAGGTATTTACAGATCCCATTTATGTTTCTAGAAGTCCACCACTGTATGATACTCCAAGAAGCATGGATTCATACAGAGTGCCACTCCACATTGCTGACACATGTATCGTGTGTCTTTTCGCACTGGGTCGCTGTGTAGTGTAGCACACACAACACACTTTTCTGAGAGTACTTCTTCTTTGGAGTAGATGGTAATGGTATCAGGCAGTGACAGTTAGGGATTATTCGGTTAGGCATTTCCCCTTCTGGTTGTGGGGTGACAGGTACGCTGTGGGTGGCAGGTATAGGTGTGGTACCATACTTTCTCGCTATCTGCTTGATGACATTTAGGTGAATTCCGCATATTGTTGTCGCTTCCCAGTCTTTATTTTGAACATGTTGAAGGCATTGAGCATTGCAATGTCAACAAGGTGGAAAAACACTTTTATATACCACTTGCGACTCCCATGAACACAGTCAACAAAGCCTATCATCATGTCACACTTATCAACTAGTCGCATATTGTTCGTATAGTCGATGACAACAGCTTGTTTTTCAA
>WNWK01013901.1:0-53459 GCA_009830355.1 Cherax destructor | reverse complement strand
TATTTAACGTTATGTAGTGGGTTATGTGATTTTTTTATAGGGGTGTCTGAGTAATGCATATTTTTGGTCATGTTGTGTGTGTGCAGAGTATTGTATGTACGGTGGGACTGTGCCTTATATTATTTTCTTTCATTTATCTAGTACATCTGCTTTAGCGTTAAGAGATTTATGTATGCTATACTAGTACATTCATAAAAGAATTTCAATTTTTTATAATTTAAGTATGTATTGAGAGCTGTGGATCTCGTGGAGGTATGTGACTGTAAGAATTTAATACTTGTGTGCTTAATGATCAGTTTAGTGGAGTTTTGTACTTTATAAAGACAATGTTCAAGGCAGTATATATATGCATATAATTTTGGTTTCAAGATTTCATAGGGGTTTGGGGTGATTTAGTTTTCATGCATATAGTGTGATATGTTGAGCTTGTTCCTTTGATGTGAAACTCAGGTCTTGTGTATGTACATGTTAAAAAAAATTATTTTTAGAAGATAGTGTGAGAGTTCGGGTTGGTGGATTGGTTTGGTGGGAGGTGTGTTTATTTATTTAAATCACCCTTTTAGTTTATGGTATGTTACCTTTTGTTTTGTCATATTGGTTTTGAATATTGTATTTTCGGTGCTTGTTCATGTTTACAACCAGCCAATGAGTAATCATTATGTATGGTAGGACTGCAGTACAGGTATTTAAAAGATGTGGAGATTGCTATAGTCTCAATTTTTGTAAGTCAAGTCAGGGCACGATATGTTCTAGTTATTACTGCCGCCTTTTTCTTTGAGCTTGAAGCAATTTGGGGGATAGACTCTAGAGACCAGAGATTTTCCAAGGATAAGTTACTTCATTGAGTCATATCTATATCAAGGGAACTGTTGTAGGACACTCTTGATTTGTTAGGGAGAAGAATGGATGGTCAAGGGACCCCATTCTGCTTACTGTTTGATTGGGATGAACACCGGAAGTAATTTGGGAATAACAGGAAAAATCTTGAATCTTTTATTGCTGCTAAGATTCAAGAAAGAAAGGATGAAAGAGAGAGAGAGAGAAAACAGGAGAGAGAAAGAATTGAGAGAGAAGAGAAAAGGAGAAATAAAGAATTGATAGAGAAGAGAAAAAGGAGAGAAAAATTGAGAGAGAGAAAGAGAGAAAGATGAAAGAGAAAGAAAGACAAAAGGAGCGTGACAGACTTGATCTTGAAGAAAGGGCTAGAGAACGTGAAGAGAGAGCAAGAAAGCGTGATCTAAAAGAGAAAGAATTGGAGAATATGATATTAGCATTCACACAACAGAAATTGGAAGGAGTAATAGAACAATATGCTGCCAGTTCAAATGCTCCTACACCTAATTTACCTCCCTTCACAGAGGGTGAACATATAACTTCATGTATTATTAAGTTCGAAACACCTCTACCCTCTGTGAATGACCATCTGATACCTGGGCTACCAGGTTAGGCATGTTATTTTCCGGTACAACATTAAATATCTATGCCACTTTATCAAAGGAGATCATTTGTGATTATAATTTACTTAAGAAGGCAATCCTTAAAGCATACCAGAAGACCACAAACTCTTATAGAAAGGATTTCAGGTATGCCACATTAAAGATCGGCCAAAACTTTCAGTAGTTTCAGATTACCCTCTTTCGTCAGTTCGTTTTTTTGGATTGAGAGCTCAGGAATTGATCGTAATTATGAATATCTTAGAGATTTCATGGTTGCCGACCAGTTCCTGATGGCTCTTCCCCATCAGATTCGAACATTCGTGCGAGAACGTAATCTGATTAAAGCTGAGGAAGTTGCTGAGGCAGCTGACCTATATGCTGAGGCCCACAATTCCTATAAAGGCCTAAAGGGATCGAACCCTAAAGGCAAGAGTTCACCTGACGAAGCCTCTAATGGAAAACCAACAGACATCGTTTATCCCCCTTTGTCATTTATGTGGTGTTAAAGGACATAAACGTCAGATTGTCCTTCCAAGAAAGTACAAAAAATTGCTAGGTGTTTTAGAGACTGTAATGAAAAGGCAAAATTCTGCTCTGGAACAGTTAATGGAATTAATGCATCAACCATATTACGTGACACAGGATGTACGTGCATCGCAATTTCTAACAAGCTGTTCCTAACCTTAAAACCACTCATGCCTCCGCTCTCCTTTCAGACTACTTGGGCCATCGGACACTTTCCCTACAATCCGTTCCTACACAAGATCTAAAGGGTTCACAGTTTGGGCCGATGCTGTACCAGCCCCCATCACCTCTTGCTCTGTACTGATAGGTAATGTAAAAGATGCCGTTCTTCCTTCTGAGGTTGATCTTTCGTCACCATCAGTGGACCTAAGTTTTTCAGGTCCTCTTCCTCTAAAATTCGAAAAGCCCCTTGACAGTTCCTTTCCGGAAACTGCAAATTCTCAGGAAAAAACAGATTATGCTGCCCTCAAAAATTAGGTAGCAGGATGAAAGTGAGGATATCGCCTCCGACACTATAAATGTCTTGACTAGGGCTCAGACCAAAGCCCAGCCTTCTCTTACTGTTCATCCTTTGATTTTCCCAGACTTTAAGAACCTCTGAAACATCCAAGGATGACTGTGAATTTACAAATTTGAGTATATTAAGAGTATCTAGTATAAATCTGTGTTTAAAGCTAATTCCAATGAGATAGATTATTCCATCTTGGTTGTTCCGAGCCAATGCAGGGAGACTATTCTTAAAATGGCCCATGACCTGCCAGTGGCCAGACATTTTTCTCATCGTAAAACCTTGAATAAAATTAAGGAAGCATATTTTTGGCCTAAAATTTCCTCTGATATTACTACATACTGTAGATCACGTAAAGTTTGCCAGCTGTTATCCTCCCAAGGTATCCGGCGAGTACCTATGGTCAAAATGCCGATCTTTATGGTACCGTTTGAGAGAGTAGCTATTGACATCGTTGGTCCTTTATCACCACTTCCATCTGGAGGACATAGATATATTCTAACATTAGTAGATTATGCTTCGAGTTTCACCGAAGCCTTACCCATGAAATCCATAACTACTACAGAGGTAGCTCATGCCCTTCTGTCCCTCTTTTCCAGGGTTGGCATCCCCAGAGAGATTTTGTCAGCCCGAGGAACATAATTCACCTCAGACCTAATGCAACAACTCTACCAACTTCTGGGAGTGAAACCTCTTCACCACACCATATCATCCAGCTGTAACGGGAGGATTGAGAGCCAGCACTCCATTCTCAAGTCCATTTTAAAGAAACTGTGCTTCCTTAAACCTAAGGAGTGGCATCATTATCTACCATATGCTTTGTTTGCCACGAGGGAAGTTCCCAGTGACTCTTTAGGGGTTTCACCCTTCGAACTTCTCTATGGTAGACAGGCCAGAGGTCCTTTGTCCATCCTTCAAGACTTGTGGACTAATGAGGAGGGAAATGCTGAGGTTCAGTCTTCTTATCAGTTTCTCCTTGACCAAAGATCCAAACTTGAGGAGACCTCTGACATAATTGCTGAAAATTTAAGCTTATCCATGGACCAATACAAAACTTATTTTGGTACCAAAAGTCAGAGGAGAAGTTTTAAAGTAGGAGATGAAGTTCTAGTATTGTTACCAACAAAATCAAATTATTAGTAGCTTTGAAAGGTCCTTATAAAGTTTTGAAGATTTCTGGGAAAGTTGATTACCTCGTAGAGGTCAAGGAGAAGACCAGCTTTATGATATAAACATTCTTAAGAAATATTACAGAAGAAATTCTGTCAATTGCCTTAATAACTTTGATTTAGTTTTTCCACACGAACAGGATACTGATACTGAAGGGTGCAATGTATGCGTAATTAACAACTAATTTGGAAGATGACGAGGAACTACATGATGTGGTGAACCCTCTGTTACTATGGTCGTAAATATCAACGAGTCTTTAGATGATCATAAGAAAAGTGACCTACTGAAATGTGTGGGTAAATTTTCTGATGTCTTTACCGATATTCCTGGTGTCACCTCAACGGTAGTCAATAGGATTGACTTAATCCTGGACAACCCTATTAAACGAAAACTATATCCAGTTCCAGTTCACCTTAGGGATGCATTTGACCGAGAGGTAGACAGGTTATTATAGTTAAATATATTTGAACCTTCAGTAACGGCATATTGCCCACCAGTGGTCATGGTTAAAAAAGAAGACAATTCATATAGACTTACGATTGATTATAGAGGACTTAATGCTATAACTCGGTGGGATGCTGAACCTATGCCCATAATACATAATGATCTTCATAAATTTTATAACGCATCTTCCTTTACAGTGATATTGCGCAAGCGTATCACCAAGTCATGTTAGATCCTTCCACTAAGCCGTACACCACTTATCCTACGCACCAAGGACTGATGCAGTATAGAACTATGCCTGGTGACGGCCTGTGTTACCTACGTGAGATTGATGAGAAAGTTCTTGGGTAATATGCCTAATGTTTCAGTTAATTTTGATAACATTTACGTAATGACATCCATTAACATCACTCATATGTATGTTACGCTCTCATGGTCTCACTGTCAAGCCGAAGAAATGCTTCCTTGGTTTTAATCAAATTAGATATCTAGGATTCATTCTTTGTAATAATTCTTCACAGCCTCTCCCTAGTAAGATAAAGCTTTGTTAGAGTTTAAATTCCCCAGAACCAAGAAGCTCATGCGGAGTTTTCTTGGCTTTGTGAATTTCTCTGCAAAATTCATTCCCAATATTACAGATCTTACAGGAATCTTATCTAACTACCTTAAAAAGTCTGTGAGAGAACCTCTGGTACTTTCCGACGAAGCTCGGGAAAAAATAAACCCAATTAAGAGCATCTTTTTCTAAAGACCCGATACTTAAGATTCCAGATATCAGTAAGCCATTTTGTTTGAGAACTGATGCCTCCAGTACCGGCCTAGGTGCGGTGCTATTGCAGTACCATGAAGGTACTCCCTTCCCTGTATGCTTCCTGAGCCGGAAACCTCTTACTGCAGAAAAGAGATCCTCAACCATTAAAAAGGAACGTTTGGCCCTTGTGTGGGGTATCTCAAAACTTAAATTTCATCTACTAGGCAAAGAATTCATTTTAGAAACGGATCATAAACCTTTCATATACCTGAGACTTTTAAGGAACCAACAGTCGCCTCTTGAAGTGGACATTGCCTCTCCAAGCTTTCAAGCTTCATATAGTGTATATCAATGGTTCATCCACTATTTCTCTGACTGGTTAAATCGTAACAGTCAGTTGAATATTAGTAAATTACACAATTTTTAATTATAGGACCTTAATTCTTCTTATATTCCTTGACTATAAGTCTTTGTATGGGGAAGTGTGAGGGAAAACTTCATTAGATAGGAGTGGTGGAAGTGTGAATGAATGGTGTTGGTAGTTCCAACAGTCAAGTCCAACTGTGCCCCCCATCAACAACGGCTCGGCGTTCCAAACCAGGATTCAGAGCTACGTGCCCAGGACATCGGCACGGCATCATTCTCCACTACGTCCTTGTGTACATATTTCCTTTGAATCACTAATTATTTATATATTTATTTTCTGAAAGTAGGATTAATTTCATGTGTGTTTTATATTCTTTACAAAATTAATAAAATTGTTTATCTTCATGTTATGACTGATTTTCTATTTTTATTTCCATAAAGAAGAAATAGCCTTATCAAATACTGTTTGAGGGTCTGATAGGCGCGTGAACCTTCACAGGCGAAGGTATACGAGACATCCCTCCTATAACAGGAACCTGAACAGGCTAGCCTGTAGGTATATGGGTTAAGTTCAAAAGTGGACCATCTCTAAATGGGAGGTGGACACAAAAGAAAGCTGGCATCAGGTAGAGTGGGCTCCAAAACCTGGCAGTCCCTGGTCAAGGACAGACTAGGCTAGCTGCCTGATGAACTTATTCCACTTCTCAATCGACAGCGGATCACCTCTACTAGTAGTCAGGAGAAATGACCACTTTGCTGAACACTTTGCTGCCAAAACGGAAGTTCCTAATCCAGCAATGGACTCAATGGCGACAATGACGCAGGAGAGGAGGAGGAGGAGGAGGAGGAGGAGGAGGTGCATTTTCATCTTAATTCGCTTGACCAAGAAAAGGTTGTGGGTCCAGACAAGTTGAGCCCAAGATGCAGACCAGCTAGCAGCACCTTTAACTCGCATCTTTCAGCACTGCCTAGCACAGTGTAAATGATCTGTCTGTGGAAAAGAGGCAAATGTTGTTCCTGTTCACAAAACGAAGAGCAGAGTAAAATTCAGCACCTACAGACCAGTGTCACTCCTGTCAATCACTGGCAAGATCCTTGAGACAGTAATCTCATGACAAATGATAGAGCTTTTCGACAACCACTCACTTTGTGACCGTCAATATGGTTTCAGAAAAGGTTACTCTGCTGTTGATCTGTTGTTAAACCTCTCCACTAAGTGGCACCAGTCACTGGATGAATCCAAAGTCAGCTGCACTGGACATTGCTGGTGCTTTCGACCGGAGTATGGCAACCAGGGACTCTTGGCAAAACTGCAAGCACTGGGAACTGCAGGCTCTACACTGTCTCCTCATTGATTATCTTCATAGTAGATCTCTATGTAGCTCTCAATGGGACAGAGTCAGCAAGACACTCTAACGGGCATGTGTTCCACAGGGAAATGTGCTTGGACCATTGTTATGGAATGTCTACTTTAATGACTTTCTTCATCTCATCCCTGAATCCCATGCATATGCAGACGACTGTACTCTGACATTTACTTATCCAAGAGAGGAAATGTCAGTTGCTTCAAGCTACATCAATCACCAGCTAAAAGCTATATTAGCCTGAGGAAACCGATGGCAGGTAACATTTGCTCCTGAGAAAACACAAATGATGATGGTCTCTAGGTACCATGATGGTAATACCGAGCAGTAATAAGTATGAATGGGAGTGTTAGTACCTAGGTAAGAAGTTAATATCCTTTGGGTGAAAATTGACTCCAAACTGACCATGAAGAACCACGTTGTAAATTTTGCAAACAAGGCAGCCAGGAAGCTTACAGCACTTCGACGTATCTCGCATCTGCTCGACAGTAGAGGCTGCATGATTGTGTACGAGGCACTAAGCTCACATCTTGAGTATGCTCCACTCTCTTGGATTTCCTGCCCCCCCTCCACCCCTATCTCATCTGCGACAACTTTACAGAGTAGAGAACAGAGCAAGACGCTTCATCTCTCGTCTGGACCCAGCCTGGATACATTTTGTCATTTCAGCAGAGTCTTCAACACCAGAAGGATGTGGACGGCCTTGCTGTTAGGTACAAAGCCAATATTGCCAAAACACATTTGGCTCAGCTCCGAGGACAGCCAGAAGTGAGCTTCTACACAACAAGACGGGCAGCAAGCAGCAACTTCATCTGACTGTACCCTTTCTCAGAACATTGCTATATGTTCCTACATCAATGATATCAACGAAATAAAGCCAGTTGATCAAATGAAATTGCTGGCCCACAGATGGCTCCAACTTCTGTTTCTATCCGTTTGTCTCATAAGAATAATAATGCTTTTAAATGAGCTGATGTAGGTAACAGCTCCTAGCTAGTAAATAAGTTAGAATCCTTAACCTAACCTTTGTAAAACCCTGTGTAAAAAAGAGTAGAGAAAGAGAGAGAGATAGGCCAGCAAGGTTGGACCCAATATATATCGTGGAGTGCACGAGAAGTGGATGAGATGATGGAGTACCTAGCTGAAATGCTAAGAGGCAGAGAGGAACTTCAGTAGAAGAATGAAATATAGCAAGAACAAACAGAGTTCTTGTTTAATCAAAGATGGAGAGGCATGAAAGAAAAGTGCAAGAACGAGGAAAACTTTAGAATTGGAAGGATAATTGATAACAAATTAGCGATCGTAATAGCCAAAAAAATGAATATGCAAGAGTGAGGAGAGAAACTGATCGCATTTTTCAGAATGACAGGAGCAGCATAAGGAAAAACTAAGGTAAAAGAACGAAAGTGGAGAGTAAGCGAGAAAGAAGAGTGCAAGCTACGATTTGTAGGATGAAATATTTAAAGAGGTGTTTTAACTGGAAACAATGAAGTAGACCTCATAAACACAACACGGCCAGGAGCTATGACTCGACCCCTGCAACCACAACTAGTGAGTACGGAAGGAGTAAAAACACTTTTCATAGAGCTAGATACATAAAACATTCTTGACCAAACAAGGTATCACCATGGATTCTCCAAAGGGAACAGAAGCACTGTCCAAACTACTAGCTAATATCCACAAGCCAGTGGATATGGGACAGTGTTCAGTGATCTGGAAGACAGCAAATGTAATCCCAACAGACAGACAGGAAATGCTGAACTACAGACTAATTCCACTGACATCATTTCATGGGGAATGATGGAGAGGACAATCAGAAGATGAGTGGTGGAGCACTTGGTGAGAAGTGGTTTTATCAGTGATAACAAACATGGGTTCAGTGACGTCATCTCGTTTTCTTCCCAGCTACTAGGAATTGTTTGGCAAAATAATAGAAGACAGGATGGGAGGTGTGGATTGTACTTTCTTAAACTGAAAGGAGACATATGTTAATATACCCCACAAGAGAAAGGGACAAAAAATCGGAGGTGAAGTCAAGAACTGTAGATTAATGAGTACTTTAGGGGGCAAGAAACAGAATGTCTGTTCCAGAAGATATATCAGAATGGAGAATAGTAAAGTGCAGGGCTCTGGAAGGTTATTAATGAGACCCAGTATAGTCTCTAGTGTATGTGAATGACATCCCCAGATGGGACTGAGTCAGATGAAATTCCTGTTTGTTGCTGATGAAATATTAATGTGGAGAATAAAAACAGATGAGGTAAAGGGGAAAAACTACAAATAGATCTAAACGCTATATTACGGGATGAGAAAAGGGAGCTTCAGAATTAAAACCATGCAAATACAAAGTTATGTAGATTAAGGGAGGCCAAGAAGATAAGAAACATAGTGAAGACGCATGCAAAGAGACTGCAGACCTCAATCAAAACGAAAGACTGAGAAAAGCATAGCGCCTGATTTATCTTCAGAGAAACCGTCAACGGAATAACATGCAGCGAATCATCGTCTAGCAAATCACAGAATAACAAACACGAGACTTAACAAACTCATTCTGGGATGTTCATACAACATATAGAAGGCGCATCTTGGTGTATGTATCAACACCATGCTACTTGTTATTAAAACTGGAAAAGTATTATAGAAAAGTTAGTTTCAGACCTAAGGATATGGGCTACATGGTGAGGCTAAGGAAACTGAACATACAATATATACAGATACATTGATGGAGTAGACAGGAATAGGCTGCTTGAGAGGCGGGAAACAGGTACTCGTGAGCACAACGGAAGACACAGGTGAACCAAAGAGATGTAAGGATGTTTCTTCAGCCTCATGGTAAACAGGAAGTGAAATAACTTGACGATGAAGTGGTGAAGACAGGCACCATGCAAAGCTAGAAATCAAAGTACTATACGAGGTTCCCAAGGAGAGGAGGAGGAATCCGGTAAGCAGTAAGTTAGGAGGCGGTGCCAGGAGCCAAGGATCGAACTAAGCAACCAAGTACAGAGGAGGACAAAAGGGAACCATGGGTGGAACTAAGCAACCAAGTACAGAGGAGGGCACACAGGGAACCATGGGTGGAACTAAGCAACCAAGTACAGAGGAGGGCACACGGAACCATGTGTGGAACTAAAACCCTAAGTACAGAGGAGGGCACACAGGGAACCATGGGTGGAACTAAGCAACCAAGTACAGAGGAGAGCACATGCATGCCACATGTATGCCAGGGATGGGGTTCACTTATACAGGGAAGGTGTAGGATTTGCCAGCTCAGTTGAGGATGTTGTTAGGCTTTAAACTAGGATTAGTTAGAGGTAGGGTTTAGGAATGGAAAATAATGAGGGCCAAAATATTGATTCAGGCTTTGATATAAATCTTAACAATAACAGTAATCGAGTAACACAGGGTAATGACAGTAACAGAAATTGTGTAAAACAAAAGCTGAAAAAAGGGTTTACAAGAAAATACATATCAATGTATTTTATACTAACTGTCGAAGCGCCAGAAATAAAATTAACGAATTACGTTTGATAGCATGTGCTGGGAACTTTGATGTCATTGCAATAACTGAAACATGGTATAATACCAAGAGTCGGGATATGATTGCTGAGTGTCATATTCAGGGTTTAAGTTGTTCCATGTAGATAGATATAATGGGAAAGGGGGTGGAGTTGCATTATATGTACGAGAAAATATAAATTGCTGCATAAAAACAGGCATAAAAATAGATGGATCATTAACAGAATCTGTTTGGGTAGAGTTTCTAGAAGGTCAAGAAAACTGATTCTAGGTGTAATATACCGACCTCCAGGCTTGGATCATGATAGAGGGAGACTTCTTTGGACGAAATTGTTAGGGCTTCTAGACACAAAACCCGTAATAGTAGGGATTTTAACTTTAGTCAAATTGACTGGACTTTTGACCGGTAATCTGGGGTCCAGTGACTTTATGGAAGTAGTTCAGGACTGTTTTCTGAAGCAGTGTGTGACGTAGCCTACCAGAGGTAATAATTTGCTCGACCTAGTCTTGTCAAATAAAGAAACCCTTAAATAATCTGGAGATCACTGAAGAGCTTGGAGCTAGGGGATCACAAATCCATTACTTTTAATATTACCTGGGGGTACGAGAATAGGGATAATACGGTAAAAGTTCCTGATTTTAGTTCTGCCGATTATATTGGACTTAGAGAACACCTGTCTAATCTCGACTGGGTAATCTAGCTAACGATTACGATGGGATCTGCGTTTATGATTTTTTTCTTTATAATGTACAACGTGCACAGAGTATATTTATTCACCAGAGAGAATTTAGGTCAAATAATACCGATCCCAAATGGATTAACAGGAGGCTAAAACATCTATTAAGGGAGAAAAGAGGAATTTATAGGCGCATCAAAAGAGGAGATGTTCAGTTGAAAAGAGAAGTAAAAAGGGATTAGAAAGGCTTAAATGTGACTATGAGATTAAGGTTGCTAATGAATCAAAGACTAATCCAAAAGGGTTCTTTCAAGTGTATAGGACGAAGGTGAGGGAAAAGGTAGGACCTCTGAAAATTGGGAATGGACAGCTGACGGATAACGAACTGGAAATGTGTTCTCTATTTAATGACTATTTTTGTCAGTCTTTACACAAGAAGACGTAAATGAGATTCCAGAAATTAACAATTATTCAGTTCCTGAAGAATTCAAATTAACTAATATTACTGTCACGAGGGATATGGTTATCAAACAGATAGATAAACTGAAGCAAAATAAGTCCCCGGGACCCGACGAGTTGTTTTCCAGGGTACCTAAAGAATGCAAGATGGAACTTAGTCAGCCATTAACGAATGTGTTTAATGCGTCCATCCTAACTGGTGTTGTGCCAGAGATGTGGAAGATAGCTAATGTAGTTCCTATATTCAAATCAGGGGATAAGTCAATTCCATCAAATTACCGTCCAATAAGCCTCACGTCTATAGTAGGCAAATTATTAGAATCAATTATAGCTGATATTATTAGAAGTCACCTTGAAGAACATAATTTAATTAATGAATCTCAGCATGGGTTCACGAGAGGTCGTTCCTGCCTGACAAATTTACTGATTTTTTCAATAAAACATTTGAGGCAGTAGACAGTGATAAAGAATATTATATAGTTTACTTGGATTTCAGTAAGGCCTTCGATAGAGTACCTCACAAGAGACTCTTAAGAAAGGTGGCAGCTCATGGTATAGGAGGTAAAGTTCTAGCATGGATAGAGGCATGGCTTACCAATAGAAAGCAGAGAGTTTCCATTAATGGGGTCAAATCTGAATGGGGATTAGTCACTAGTGGCGTTCCACAAGAATCAGTTTTAGGTCCATTGTTGTTCATAATTTACATAAATGACCTTGATGAAGGAATTGCAAGTGACATGAGTAAATTTGCTGATGATACAAAAAATAGGCCGTATAATTCATTCTGAGGAGGATACCAGTGAACTCCAGGAGGATTTGTACAAATTAATGTCTTGGTCTGAAAAGTGGCAGATGAAGTTCAATGTGGACAAGTGTAAGGTGCTAGTCGTTGGTAATGAAAATATCCTCGAATTTATAAACTAGGTGAAGTAGAGCTTGATCATACAGAATGTGAAAAGACTTGGGAGTCATGGTAAGCAGAAATCTAAAGCCAAGACAACAGTGCCTAAGTGTGCGCAATAAGGCTAACAGATTACTAGGATTTATTTCAAGAAGTATAAGCAACAGAAGTCCAAAAGTTATTTTACAGCTCTATACATCACTAGTGAGACCTCATTTGGATTATGCAGCTCAGTTTTGGTCTCCTTACTACAGAATGGATATAGATTCGTTGGAGAACATACAGAGAAGAATGACTAAAATGATTTACAGTATAAGAAATCTCCCGTATGAAGATAGACTTAGAGCGTTGAATCTCCACTCTCTGGAGAGACGTAGAATGAGGGGAGATATCATCGAGGTGTACATTGTTGTTGTTGTAGGTTCGCCGGTATGTCCGGCCCGGGTCTTCTCCAAATGGTGACCCGGCCAGGGAGGTGTACAAGTGGATGATAGGCATAAACAAAGGAGATAATAATAAAATACTGAGGATATCGAACAAAGTAAGAACCAGAAATAACGGATTTAAATTGGATAAATTTAGATTTAGAAAGGACATAAGCAAGTACTGGTTTTCGAACAGAGTTGTAGATGCATGGAACAATCTTCCGAGTAGGGTGATAGAGGCTAGGACCTTGGGTGGCTTTAAAAAGAGATTGGACAAATATATGAGTGGGAGGGGCTGGGTTTGATTAGTGTCGTGAGTACAGGAGTAAATTCTTAGGTAGTGGTGGTTTTGATAAAGACCTGCCTTGAATGGGCCAGTAGGCCTTCTGCAGTGTTCCTCCATTCTTATGTTCTTATGTAACCATGGGTGGAACTAAGCAACCAAGTACAGACGAGACACAGGGAACCATGGGTGGAACTAAGCAACCAAGACAGACGAGGACACACAGGGAACCATGGGTGGAACAAGAACTAAGTACAGACGAGGACACACAGGGAACCATGGGTGGAACTAAGCAACCAAGACAGACGAGGACACACAGGGAACCATGGGTGGAACTAAGCAACAAGTACAGAGGAGGACACAGGAACCATGGGTGGAACTAAGCAACCAAGTACAGATGAGGACACACAGGGAACCATGGGTGGAACTAGCAACTAGACAGAGGAGGACACACAGGGAACCATGGTGGAACTACAACCAAGTACAGAGAAGGACACACAGGGAACCATGGGTGGAACTAAGCAACCAAGTACAGATGAGGACACACAGGGAACCATGGGTGGAACTAAGCAGCCAAGTACAGAGGAGGACACACAGGGAACCATGGGTGGAACTAAGCAACTAAGTACAGAGGAGGACACGGGAACCATGGGTGGAACTAACAACAAGTACAGAGGAGGACACACAGGGAACCATGGGTGGAACTAGCAACCAAGTACAGAGGAGGACACACAGGGAACCATGGGTGGAACTAAGCAACCAAGTACAGAGGAGGACACACAGGGAACCATGGGTGGAACTAAGCAACCAAGTACAGAGGAGGACACACAGGGAACCATGGGTGGAACTAAGCAACCAAGTACAGAGGAGGACACACAGGGAACCATGGGTGGAACTAAGCAACCAAGTACAGAGGAGGAACACAGGGAACCATGCAGAAGTGAATTTTCTTCAAACGTGAACAATTGAGTTCGAAATGTTTATTACAAGAACCAGATGAAACAATTAAAAAAGAAAACATTATTTTCCCTCTCTAATATTCTGTTATTTTGGTTTTAATATTACAATAGCGCAATAAAGTATCAGATGTTGTCTTAGATATATTGAAAGGTTCAGATATTTGTCAAGGGAATGGTTTGCTCTTTGTTGCATAATTATCAGAAAGGATTCTCTTCGATTTTTTTAATTAAATAATGTAAATTATGATAAACATAAAGTGTTTGGTGCATTTTTTAAATCTGTTAATTACAAAAAGCATAAAAAAACAATCTTTATGACAAATAATTGTCAACAATTGAACAATGATTTGGATCAGCTGATCTCGTGGGATTAAGAATAAATAATAATAAATAATAAATAAAAATAATATAATAATAAATAATAATAATAATAAATAAATAATATACTATCATGGCTTTTAATATAACTGAGTAGTAAACATGTGGAATTAATTAGTGTTTATACTCAACACCGGACATGTTAAACACGTTACAATATTAATCATCATTAAATATAAGTGTTCCTGCAAGTAAGACAAAATAGAAAAAAACTATTACTAATTATTAGAAATGTATATAAAATATTATATTTTAATTAGTTTGTCTCTTTCTGGATGGATTATCTTTTAAAATAACAAGCGCTATATTAAAACTATTTAAATATTCCAGTGAGCTGTAGCAGCATAAGATAATACCGATACATTACATCAAAGTAACTTTGATCAAGAGTGTTACGAGGTGTGGAGAGGCAGTACAGTGATCTGCATGCTGAAACACTTGGCTACTGACCAAGACGCTCAGAGCATAACTCCCACAAGTCTCCTACACACAGGTAGTAGTGGTGGCTCTCACCTGCTTTTCCACCTCCTGGTCGTGGGTCTCCAGACGCCTCCTACACACTGTCAACCGTAATGTCTTCACCTGAAAAATAATTACATATTAAGTGGCAGTTTCTAGGAATACAACAAGATATATTTTATGAATTGCTTGGACATCATGATTTTAGTGGCACAGACCCGCAACATCCTTACACTTCTTTCAAAGTACTGACAATATATTTCCTTCCTCAAAGCCTCCAATCCCACATCTCTCCACCACTCCCGAGCATCACATATTCCTGACGAAGACCTACTTTTATAGGAAAATAATCTCCTCTCACATACCCTAACCTGAGCCTATCTATCCTCGTGAAAACTCTTAACTGCTTTCAGTAACTTACCACCTATGCCATGCACTTGCAATATCAGCCACATTGCTCCCCTAACCGCCCTATCATTTGCTTTTTCCAAGTCCATAAATGCAACGAAAACTTCCTTACACTTGTCTAAATACTGTTCAGTTATATGATTCAATGTAAACACTTGGTCTACACATCCCCTACCCTTCCTAAGGGCTCCTTGTTCACCTGTGATTCTTCTCACAACCTTCGTCTTCATTACTTCCATAACAACTCTACCATTCACCTTATCAGGTATACTCAGCAAGCTTATTCCCCTATAATTATTACACACTCTTCTGTCCCCTTTGCCTTTATACAAAGGAACTATACATGCTCTCGGCCAATCCATAGGTACCTTCCCCTCTTTCATATATTTATTTAATAAAATCATCATCCATTCCAAAACTATATCCCCACCTACTTTTAACTTTTCTGTCTTGATCCCATCAATCCCAGTTGCTTTACCCACTTTCATTCTACCCACAGCCTCACCCACCTCCCTCACACTCACTTCTGTCTCTTCCTCACTCCTACGAAATCACAGCTTTCCAATCTTCATCAACATCTAGCAATTCCTGAAAATATCCCTCTATCTTCCCAAAACCTCAAACCTCACAAATGCTAACTGTTTTTTCTCTTACTGCTCTCTTTACCTCATTTTTCCACTAATCGTTCCACTTCCCTCAAACACCCACCCTTTTATATCAACAAACCTCTGATGAACACTGACACTGCATTCTTAAATCTACCCCATACCACCTCCTGAACCTCATTGCCTATACTCTTATTATTCCATCTTTCTACAAAATGTTGCTTATATCTTAACTTAACTTCCTCCTCCTTTAGTTTATAAACCTTCCTCTATGTTACTTTTTAATATCATTCCTTGAACCCCATGTATGTTTTACTTTCACTGTAGATACAACTAAAAATTGACATATCTGTTGCCCCTTTATAATCATGCACATCCTGAAGACTATCCATCAACCTTCTATCCACTAAAACATAGTCCAAAAACTTATGTCATTATGCCCCATATCATATTTCATTTACCTAATTATCCTTTTTTTCTTAAAATATGTATTACCTATTACTAAACTTCTTTCTATACAAAGATCAATCAAAAACCCTTTATCATTTACCCCTGGCACCTGAAACTTACCTACCACGTTTTTATAACCATTTCGCCCACTGATACATTTAGGTGCCCTAGTACAATTACTCTCACGTGGTTCAAAACTTTCTAAACTCTCACAAAAATCTCTCTCTACATTCCTCTCTTCTCCAGGTACATAAACATTATATATATATATATATATATATATATATATATATATATATATATATATATATATATATATATATATATATATATATATATATATATATGTCGTGCCGATTAGGTAAAACTTGCGATTTTGGCTTAAATAGCAACGCTCACCTTGCCATATAAGACAAGTGAAAATTTGTGTATGCAATAATTTCGCCAAAATCATTCTGAACCTAACGAAAAAATATATTTCATTGTGTTTGTTTATTATTAAATTAATGTTAACGTATCTAAAATATATTTAGTTGGGTTAGGCTAAATTAAATTGCGCTTGTTGTAATAAGGTTAGGTAGGTTTTCAAAGTTTCTCTTGGAACAAAATTATAATTTTACATTAACATTAATGAAAAATATATCTTTAAACGTATAAAGAAAATTTTAGAAAGACTTAATTTTAAATGAGTTCTTGTTAATTGATACTAATATTATATTATAATTATATATATATATATATATATATATATATATATGTCGTGCCGATTAGGTAAAACTTGGATTTTGGCTTAAATACAACGCTCACCTTGCCATATAAGACAAGTGAAAATTTGTGTATGCAATAATTTCGCCAAAATCATTCTGAACATAACGAAAAAATATATTTCATTGTGTTTGTTTATTATTAAATTAATGTTAACGTATCTAAAATATATTTAGTTGGGTTAGGCTAAATTAAATTGTGCTTGTTGTAATAAGGTTAGGTAGGTTTTCAAAGTTTCTCTTGGTACAAAATTATAAATTCTTACATTAACATAAATGAAAATATATATATCTTTAAACGTATAAGAGAAAATTTTAGAAAGGACTTAATTTTAGATGAGTTCTTGCTAATTGACAGTTTACCTAATCGGCACGACATATATATATATATATATATATGTATATATATATATATATATATATATATATATATATATATATATATATATATTATGTCGTGCCGATTAGGTAAACTTGCGATTTTGGCTTAAATAGCAACGCTCACCTTGCCATATAAGACAAGTGAAAATTTGTGTATGCAATAATTTCGCCAAAATCATTCTGAACATAACGAAAAAATATATTTCATTGTGTTTGTTTATTATTAAATTAATGTTAACGTATCTAAAATATATTTAGTTGGTTAGGCTAAATTAAATTGCGCTTGTTGTAATAAGGTTAGGTAGGTTTTCAAAGTTTCTCTTGGTACAAAATTATAAATTCTTGCATTAACATAAATGAAAAAATATATCTTTAAATGTATAAGAGAAAATTTTAGAAAGGACTTAATTTTAGATGAGTTCTTGCTAATTGACCAGTTTTACCTAATCGGCACGACATATATATATATATATATATATATATATATATATATATATATATATATATATATATATATATATATATATATATATAAAATGTCGTGCCTAACAGGTAAAACTGGATCAATTAGCAAGAACTCATTTAAAATTAGGTCCTTTCTAAAAAATTTCTCTTATACGTTTAAAGATATATTTTTTTTCATTTATGTTAATGTAGAAATTTTTAATTTTGTACCAAAAGAGACTTTGAAAACCTACCTAACCTTATTACAACAAGCGCAATTATTTAGCCTAACCTCAATAATATATTTTAGATACGTTAACATTAATTTAATAATAAACAAACACAATGAAATATATTTTTCGTTAGGTTCAGAATGATTTTGAAATTATTGCATACACAAATTTTCACTTGTCTTATATGGCAGGGAGCGTTGTATTTAGTTAAAATCGCAAGTTTTTCCTAATCGGCACGACATATATATATATATATATATATATATATATATATATATATATATATATATATATATATATATATATATATATATATATATATATATGTCGTGCCGATTAGGTAAAACTGGTCAATTAGCAAGAACTCATCTAAAATTAAGTTCTTTCTAAAATTTATCTTATACGTTTAAAGATATTTTTTCATTTATGTTAATGTAAGAATTTATATTTGTACCAAGAGAAACTTTGAAAACCTACCTAACCTTATTACAACAAGTGCAATTTAATTTAGCCTAACCCAATTAAATATATTTTAGATACGTTAACATTAATTTAATAATAAACAAACACAATGAAATATATATATATATATATATATATATATATATATATATATATATATATATATATATATATATATATATATATATATATATATATATATATATATATATATATATATAAATATATATATATATATATGTCGTGCCGATTAGGTAAAACTTGCGATTTTGGCTTAAATAGCAACGCTCACCTTGCCATATAAGACAAGTGAAAATTTGTGTATGCAATAATTTCGCCAAAATCATTCTGAACCTAACGAAAAAAATATATTTCATTGTGTTTGTTTATTATTAAATTAATGTTAACGTATCTAAAATATATTTAGTTGGGTTAGGCTAAATTAAATTGCGCTTGTTGTAATAAGGTTAGGTAGGTTTTCAAAGTTTCTCTTGGAACAAAATTATAATTTTTTACATTAACATTAATGAAAAAAATATATCTTTAAACGTATAAGAGAAAATTTTAGAAAAGACTTAATTTTAAATGAGTTCTTGCTAATTGACCAGTTTTACCTAATCGGCACGACATATATATATATATATATATATGTCGTGCCGATTAGGTAAAACTTGCGATTTTGGCTTAAAAAGCAACGCTCTTCTTGCCATATAAGACAAGCGAAAATTTGTGTATGCAATAATTTCGTCAAAATCATTCTGAACGTAACGAAAAAAATATATTTCATTGTGTTTGTTTATTATTAAATTAATGTTAACGTATCTAAAATATATTTAGTTGGGTTAGGCTAAATTAAATTGCGCTTGTTGTAATAAGGTTAGGTAGGTTTTCAAAGTTTCTCTTGGTACAAAATTATAAATTCTTACATTAACATAAATGAAAAAAATATATCTTTAAACGTATAAGAGAAATTTTTAGAAAGGACTTAATTTTAGATGAGTTCTTGCTAATTGACCAGTTTTACCTAATCGGCAAGACATATATATATATATATATATATATATATATATATATATATATATATATATATATATATATATATATATATATATATATATATATATATATATATATATAGTCGTGCCGATTAGGTAAAACTTGCGATTTTGGCTTAAATAGCAACGCTCACCTTGCCATATAAGACAAGTGAAAATTTGTGTATGCAATAATTTCGCCAAAATCATTCTGAACATAACAAAAAAATATATTTCATTGTGTTTGTTTATTATTAAATTAATGTTAACGTATCTAAAATATATTTAGTTGGGTTAGGCTAAATTAAATTGCGCTTGTTGTAATAAGGTTAGGTAGGTTTTCAAAGTTTCTCTTGGTACAAAATTATAAATTCTTACATTAACATAAATGAAAAAAATATATCTTTAAACAAGATAAGAGATTAATTTTAGGGAAAGGTACTTAATTAATTAAGATGAGCTTCTTAAGCATAATTGACTATTATTACTATATCGGCACGACATATAATATATATATATATATATATATATATATATATATATATATATATATATATATATATATATATATATATATATATATATATATGTCGTGCCTATTAGGTAAAACTTGCGATTTTGGCTTAAATAGCAACGCTCACCTTGCCATATAAGACAAGTGAAAATTTGTGTATGCAATAATTTCGCCAAAATCATTCTGAACATAACGAAAAAAATATATTTCATTGTGCTTGTTTATTATTAAATTAATGTTAACGTATCTAAAATATATTTAGTTAGGTTAGATAAATTAAATTGCGCTTGTTGTAATAAGGTTAGGTAGGTTTTCAAAGTTTCTCTTGGTAAAAAATTATAAATTTTTACATTAACATAAATGAAAAAAATATATCTTTAAACGTATAAGAGAAAATTTTAGAAAGGACTTAATTTCAGATGAGTTCTTGCTAATTGACCAGTTTTACCTAATCGGCACGACATATATATATATATATATATATATATATATATATACTTACAAGAAGATGAGGTGTCACCAGTAATAATAGTAACAGAACAATAAATTACCTCCTGAGTGACAATATCTGGAGTGTAGCACGGGATGACAACCTCAAGTGCACAATACATGAAAATCACAGCATTCATAGTGTTCGGTACTGGTACATCATCATTATTAGTAATAATGTAGATGGTGACTATCATGTAGGTGATGCCTCGTGCCATGAAGGTGAGTGTAGGTGTCCAGAAGTGTTTGTTAATCAATATCTGACACTGACACAACTCTGACGCTCGACTACATGAAGCCAGTGCCACCTTCCTAGCCTCTTCTTCTCGCCACTGAGAGTATTGACCATATTGAACAGTGCTTTCCCTCATATTTTCTGTCTCATTCATTTGAAGGTTCTCTATGCGTTCAAGTTCTTGTTTAATATCATTTATCACAGCAGCCACCAGACAACCAATTCCATGAAATGAAATAATGTTCGTTATTGATATTGTGAAATTAATAACCGTGAGAAATGTTTTCAAAGTCGAGTAAATCACATATAAGGTTGATAACCAGTTATAAATTCGTTTTACATAAATGTATATATATGTAATTTTTATGGCAGCAAAGGAAATTAATACCAAAATGAGGAACATATCACGATTAATCATGAACGATAATGGTAGAGAATTAGGTTTAATGTGATCCAGGTGTTTGAGCAGCACGACGAGACTGGTGCGGCTCATCACTGTGTGTAAACACACACACAATGTTACTAGCAGTTCCACTGTTTGATAAACAGTCATTATAACGCGAAATGTGCCAGAATTGTTATGTATTTTATTCATGTCGAGATATTGCCTACTAATTGCTAAAGCGACGATGATAAACAGGTAAAATGTCATTATAAAGTTAGACCATATTATGAGAGCCCTGGTGGGATGCAGTCCTGGAAACGTGGTGCAACACTCAGTACACTGTCCGTGTCTGTCCTGTCCGTCATCACAAGAACCACTCATCATTCTGCCATGAGGTTGGTTGCTTAAGTTACCGGTTGACTTGTTGCAAGTGTGGTGATTCCGGTGTTCAGGTTTAACTTTGGTAATGTGTGTCGAGCTGTTGAAAAGTCGACCAAAGTGAGAGTGTTGAGGAACAAACTGGTGGTGAGCAGAGTCACCAGATCTACTAATGTAGTTGGTCCAGCTGTATGGAAAGCCACCCAGGAACCTCATCATCTGCGCCCAAATTCGCAGGAAACGTACAAATGCAGGAACTCCCGAGTCCATACTTGGTAACTTTACACTGCTGTGTTATTAGTTCCAGATTGTGGTAAATATAGATGATGGACAAGTAATTTAATTGGTGGTCTGCTGGATTACTTGCTGACTCCTAACCTATTTGTTTGACACCTGGCTGACTTGGTACACACCTTTCTCATTATGTCATTATGTGAACAGGTGGTTTACTTGGACACCTGACTTACTTATTGAACACTTTCCTTACTTGGTTGACACCTGACACACTTGGTGGACGCCTGACTTACTACATGAACAACTGGAACACTTCTGGCTCACTTGATAGACACTTGAATCACTAAGAGGACTCCCGTCTCACATAGAGATCGTTTATTTCACTTGGTTGACACATGTTTCCCTCAGACGACATGAAATTCCTTTGGTAGAAACCTGCCTCACTTGGTGGACACTTGGCTCACTTGGTGACATTTTTCACACTTGGTGGACATCTGGCTCTGTTGGTGGATACCTGGCTCGATTACTGGACACCTGTTTCACTTGGTAGACACATGGCTTTGCTGCTGGACAAATGGATCACTTTAGAGAGTCTTAAATGAGTTGAATTACACCTGGCTCACTTATTGCACAACTGGCCGTTTATGTGGAATCCTGACTCAGTTCGTGTACACCTCGTTCATGTGATAAAGACTTCACTCAATTGCTATTTCTGCTCCTTTTAAAGACACCTGCCTCTCTCTTAGGGAATATCTGCCTCTCTTGGTAGGCATTTACCTCTGTTGGTGGCTACCTGGTTCTCTTAGTAGACATCAGTCTCTCTTAATAGACATTTGCCTCTCCTTGTGAGCATGTTTCTCTAGGGGGACATCTACTTCTCCTGGAGGACACCTGCCTCTGTTTGAGGACGCCTGTTTTTCTTGGTTAACAACTGTCACTCTTTGGAACACCTGGCTCTTATAGTGGACACCTGACTCTCTTTGTGGACACCTAACTTTCTTCCTGGTCACCGAGCTCTATTTATAAACATGGGTCCGTTCACTAAGGTGGTTGGAAGGCAACTGACAATTGATCTTTCACACCTCGTCTTCTCAAGGGTGACACCACCTGTGATGTGGAGCTCCTGTTGACTGTTGTGTTATGTAATACACTTGGAGAGTGACATCAGTACTTGCAGATGTTATTAATACAATTAATAATATTAATATGACTCTACATAATCCATATTACATAAGGTGGAGTGTAAACTGATGAAGAGGACAATACTTTGGGCAGGTATTTTGAAACATGATTATAAATATGCTACTTTTTGTAGGTGTTGTGGTGTATGTTCCAGTGGGTGTATACTGGTAATTAATTGTACTGAGATGTCAACAGGTAGTAATTGATATTACAGCAGTAGTACAGGGATATTAGACGTTTACGTGTGTTTCTAAATGACTTTTGTAATCATTACACTTATATTTATGCCAGCACTTTTCCCCATATATCAGAATTATTTTCTGTGTTCCTAACACAGAAAATAATTCTGAGTTTCTTGACGAGGAATGTACATACATTCACCAAACATTCACTGATTTATATTTTCCTTCCTTTTTCATCAAAGATTGTAAGAAAAGAGCTCTTCAGATCAGTAATTCTCCACGCATCAACACCACTCCAAACAAAGTTATAATTCTTCCCAACAGCCAGGTTGCATCCAACATTTCTAAAGTATTTGCACAAGCTAACACTAGAGTCGCCATCGCTTCCAGTACTTCCACCATGAACCAGTCAACACAGGGGTTTACAATATACCCTGTGGAGGCTGCGACAAGATTTATGTAGGAGAAACAGCAAGAAACCTCGAAACACGCCTCAATGAACACATTAATGCATGTAGGAACGATAACCTGAACAACGCCTGCGTACAACACCGAAATTCCAACAATCATCTCATGAAATTCAAAGACGCCCGATTAGTAATCAAAGAAACTAATTTCCGCAGACGCAAGTGCCTTGAATCAGCACTTATCGCTGTTTCTAAAACAATTATACAAAACAAAGGCAGCTTCACCATCTCTGAAGTCATAGCAAGTATCCTCCTGAAAACAGTAAACCCTACCATCTTATAGTGTCTCCTGCTAATACTACACAAGCACATCGTAGATGTGGAACACTGCTACAGACCTTCTCTATTCCAACCTCCAACAGAAATATTTGTCTAACCTATTTTTATACTACCCAAGTGTTTTTATCACCTATTACTCATGTGCAAGTTGATTGTTCTACCTTACTGTATTACTACTACTACTACTACTACTACTACAACTTATATCAATATTACTTCTACCACCACTAGTATTACACCTCACTCTGAGCTTATATATACCCACTGTGTCCATGTATCGCTTGTAACGGCTTAACAAAGCTCCTGGAGAGCGAAACGTTGCCACAATAAAATGTCACATTAGTTGCATTTGTGTCCTTTTACTTAGCACTTTGCCTTGGTTGTCAACATCATCTTGGAGAAGAGCATTCCAGTCGGTGGTGGCGAGCTGTGGAATTTTTTTTTTACATAATTTCCTAAATGTAGAACAAATAAATGAATGATATAATAAATAATTGCGTAATATAATGTGATGCTGGTTGGACGCATCGAGAAATTTCGAGTGAGGGGGGGGGGCAGAACAGCTGGGGGAGTGACGCTGCAGAGGGGGATGACCTTTGTAATTTGTGAACACTGGTTGTCGTGGAAAATTAAGCTAATAATCATTTATCATATTATAAATTAGACACATATGCAACATATAACTTGTCGGTGCTTTGAACCATTCATCTAATAATTTATCATTGATTTTGGCTTAAATAGCAACGCTCATCTTGCCATATAAGACAATCGAAAATTTATGTATGCAATAATTTCGTAAAAATCATTCTGATCCTAACGAAAAAAAATATATTTCATTGTGTTTGTACATTATTAAAGTATTGTAAACGTATCTAAAATATATTAAGTTGCCATCACATCTGCATAGTTGGGGTGGCTCCCTTACTGCTTGGGAATCCAGCTGTTGTGAGGCTCCTCTTCATAATGTTATTAACCTCTTCATGTCTTGCAATCTTTCCCTCGGATTTATATATATATATATATATATATATATATATATATATGTCGTGCCGATTAGGTAAAACTGGTCATTTAGCAAGAACTCATTTAAAGTTAAGTCCTTTCTAAAATTTTCTCTTATACGTTTAAAGATATATTTTTTTCATTTATGTTAATGTAAGAATTTTAAATTTTGTACCAAGAGAAACTTTGAAAACCTACCTAACCTTATTACAAAAAGCGCATTTTAATTTAGCCTAACCCAACTAAATATATTTTAGATACGTTAACATTAATTTAATAATAAACAAACACAATGAAATATATTTTTTTTCGTTATGTTCAGAATGATTTTGGCGAAATTATTGCATACACAAATTTTCACTTGTCTTATATGGCAAGGTGAGCGTTGCTATATATATGTCGTGCCGCTTAGGTAAAACCTGCTATTTTGGCTTAAATAGCAACGCTCTTCTTGCCATATAAGACAAGCGAAAATTTGTATATGCAATAATTTCGCAAAAATCATTCTGAACCTAACGAAAAAAAATATTTTTCATTGTGTTTGTTTATTATTAAATTAGTGTAAACATATCTAAAATATATTTAGTTGGGTTAGGCTAAATTAAATTGCGCTTTGATAAGCTGAAAGCCACCTGCCTGAAAGCTGGCTGTTTTGGACCATAACGTCTAGCGTTAGCTGGGCGCCAAAGTATTTAGTGTGGTATGGTGGTAGAGCACTGCGTACTCAGATTACGTAAAACAACTAGCTGTGCTGGGTGCGGGATCTTTTGTAGGATCGATAACCAAGTGGATAAGGTGACATGTACGTTGTGTTGTCTCTTGAGGTGGGACAATGTGTCGCGGAGTCGAACTCTGACCTGCCACAGTTTGGTAACAAAAAAAAAATCAAATTTTTATTTCTTTGCAAATTTACAATGTGATTGACATGTTGTAGGGAGTCCTATTTACATCCATAGTTTACAGTGTGTAATTACAATAATGATTTGCAGTGCAAAGAGAGCTACTATCATGCTTAGGTATTATGGCCAAACTAAATTTAATGGGTTACAGACTACTTAATACTAGACAAAGAGGTCATAGTTTGTTGCAGTTGTACATCTGTTTTTATATATAGCAAACAGTAAATTGTCTCAAATTACAATATGGGAATATTACAATGGGACAAGTTAAAAGTAGTATACAGGTTGTATATATCAACAGTAAAATGACTTAAATTACAATGGTCCATGTTGAAAGTAGTTTACAGTATGAGATTGTTACAACTGAGTATAATTCAGAATAATTTTGTGCAGGTATTGAATTTTTACAATGTAGTATTAAGTAATGTAATGAACTTTAAGCATCTATTTTTGAAGTTTTGAGATTTAGGTTCGTGACACTGTGATCCATAGCACAGTATGCGGTAATGGAGGTGAATTTGAAAGCTGCTTGAAAGCTGTTTAGTTTTGGGTGAGTAGGTGATTTCTAAGAAGAGTCTTGAACTGATTTGCAGACAAGGGTCCTTTAGTGTTCTCTGGCAGTGAATTCCAAATCTTAGGGCCCTTTATGTGCATAGCGTTTTAGCATAGGGAGAGATGGACACGAGGGATATCAAAGAGTGATGTGTGTCTTGGTTGTGTGTTCTGTTGCAGTTGTCAAGGAGGAGTTTAAGAGGAGGGTTTATATGTATGTAGTAAGTACAATAAAAAGTGTAGGTGTTTTGTATATTGAGTAAGTTAAGACTTGCACAGTGGCAGTGTATGTTGTCTCGAGTTGGAATATGTTATCAATCGGACTGCGTTTTTTTGTTGGTTTATTAAGGGTCTAAGGTGATTTACCGTAGTTGAGCCC
The DNA here is from genome assembly GCA_009830355.1 of Cherax destructor. NCBI lineage: Eukaryota > Metazoa > Arthropoda > Malacostraca > Decapoda > Parastacidae > Cherax > Cherax destructor. Next base: position 26,880 of record WNWK01013901.1, on the reverse strand, counting down.
CATGCACAGACTCCATAGGTGAGATAGGGGTAAATGATTGAGTGGTACAGAGCAAGGAGAGCTGATTGCGGTACATAGTACCGTATCTTTGATAGAATGCCTACTGTCTTAGAGACTTTCTTAGAAATTTGCCGTATGTGTGTCTAGTATTTGAGACTGCTATCAAGGTGGAGTCCTAGAAATTTACCCTCCGTGAGTCTAGAGATGGGTGATCCATTTATCATTATGTTAAGCCATACATTTGAAGACCATTTTCCAAATTGCATTTAGTAGGTTTTGTCTATATTTTCTGTAATTCAGCATTTACAGTGTTAGTATGAGTGGATTTGGGTGAGAGAAGACGTAAGTAGTGTCATCTGCAAATAATATGGTTTTGAGGAGTTTAGATGCGTTAGGTAGATCATTGATGTAAATGAGAGTAAATGTGAGTCCTCGTGGACTCACACAGTGACTGGTTGTGTAGTAGTTAGCTCCATTTGTGTATACATACTGGTTTCTGTTGCTAAGGTATGACTTTAGGTAGTTGAGAGAGTGCCCTCTTATTCCATAATAAGTTAACTTTAGGTGCATTAAGTCATGATCAACTGTATCAAAAGCTTTTCGTAGATCTATGAAGATTCCCAGGACGAGTTCTTTTTTATCGAGTGCCGTATATATTAGTTCTAGCATGTGTATTATAGCATCGTTCGTGAATCCAAACTGACTGAGGTTGAGTATGTTGAGGGAGACTAGGTAGGAATAGACTTGTTTATGAATTAACAGTTCAAAAATTTTACAAAGAAGGGGTAAGTTAGATATAGGCCTGTAGTTGTTCAGGTCAGTTGGATCACCTCCTTTGTGGATCGGGGTGATCCTAGCTATTTTGAGAACTGATGGGAAGGTGGAGGATTCAATAAATTTGTTAAAGAGAGTTGCAATAATTGGTGACAGTACCTGAGAAGTTTTTTTATACATAAAAGGTGGTAAGTTATTTAGGTCTTCTGCCTTGTTATTAAGTGTGTTGATGATGAGGGAGATTTCAGTTGTTTTCTTTGGCGATAAAAATAGAGTATTTGGGTAGTTGCCAGTGAGGGAGTCTGTTGGTTGAGTGTTTGAACTGGGGATTCTTCTCGCTAGATTTTTCCTACGGGCAAGAAAAAGACATTAAGTTTGTTGGCAGTATCAGTTAGTTGGAGGAGGGGTTCATCTGGTTTCGCTTGGTTGATTATTCTGTTTTTGGATATATTTTTAGTTCCTAGAATTTCAGATAAGGTTCTCCATGTCTTTTTCATATCACCTTTTACGCTATGTAATCTGTTTTCATAATACAGGTTTTTTTTTGAACTCCTTATCAGGCTGGTTAGTACTGACGAGTAACGTTTAGTCTGGTCCCTAGGTATTAGCCCCAATCTGTTCTGCTTTTCATATAGGGATTTTTTTATTAATTGATTTGAGTATGCTGTTTGTAAGCCAGGGGCTGTTAAGTCTTTTAGCTGTGATATGATTAGTTTTTTAGGCCAATTCAAGTTACGGAGGTATTGTTTTTTTTTTTTAAATATTAACACATTCATCAATATCTGGGTTGATTGCTAGCTCATTTTACCAGTCAATGTTACTCATTTCTGTAATAAAGTTATTAATAGATGACTCATTATGTAGTCAGAAGGTAATTTTAGTTGTCTTGAGGCAATTTACCTAGGTTGATTTTGAGAAAGGTAGGATAGTGGTCAGTTGTGTTATCTGTGATTATGCCTGATTTTAATGGGGATATTGGGTTTGTCCAGATGTGGTCTAATAAGGAGACACTAGTCTCTGAGATTCTTGTAGGTTTTGTTACTGTTGGCAGAAGTAAGCCGCTGTTAATAGTGTTTGTGAATTCAGTTACTTGTGGGTTATGATCATGTAGGTGGTTCATATTGAAGTCACCTGTGATAATCACATGGTGTTTGTTCATATGTGAATCAGTTATCATGCTTCTTAATTTTTCACTAAATAAGTAAATAATGGACTGAGGTACTCTGTAGGTAGTTTCAACTGTTAGGTTTTTTTAAGGTCTTTGTGCAGGTATTATTTATACATTCAAGCTCATCAGAGTAATATATATCTGTTCCACATACTTGTTGGTCTGGCCTACAGTTGTGTATGGCTGTGTAGCCAGGGTTGGCATAGATATCTGTACCATCTGGCTTTAGCCAGGTTTCAGTGAGAGTAATGATAGACATACTAGCATTTAGAGAATTGAGTATTGCTAGGAGGTCATCGTAGTGTTTGCTTAAGGATCTGACATTGTAATTAAAGACGGTAATGTTGTTATTTGCTCTGAGTAGTGTCCTCGCTTGGTCTGCTGCATAACAAGAGCAGTTGCTGCTATGGTCATTTAAGTCATTTACTAAAAGGTTGCTATCAGGATCAATGTTTGTAATCATAAGATTAAAGTTTGATTCTGGATGCTTAACTTAATAATAATGTAGGATGCTTAACTTAGGAATAAAGTAAGTTTAAGGATGACTAATTGTCAGTGAAGTTGACTGTTGGGGTGGTTGACTTGAGTACTAATAGAAGTATATTAGGTTATTATAGTACAGTAGATTGTGATATTCGAATTTATAATAGGAAGTTAAATGTACTTGAAGGCAAAGAACTATAGTAATTGATTTTACAAAAAAAAAAAATAGACTACTGGTACATATATTTAGAAATAGATCAAAATTTAAACAAGTTATGGTAAATTAAAAAAGTACAAATAAAAAGGGTACAATTATGGTACAATTATGTGGATATAATATTGCACTATGACAAGTATTAGATTATTATGATACAACCTGGAGTTTACCTGGTGGATCAGGGCCTGATCAACCAGGCTGTTACTGCTGGACGCACGCAGTCCAACGTACGAACCACAGCCTGGCTGGTCAGGTACCTACTTTAGGTGCCTGTCCAGTGCCTGCTTGAAGACAGCCAGGGGTCTATTGGTAATCCCCCTTATGTATGCTGGGAGGTAGTTGAACAGTCTTGGGCCCCCTGACACTTATTGTGTTGACTCTCAGCGTGCTAGTGGCACCCCTGCTTTTCATTAGGGGGATGTTACATCGTCTGCCGAGTGTTTTGCTTTCGTAGGGAGTGACTCTAGTGTGCAAGTTTGGTACTAATCCCTCGAGAATTTTCCAAGTGTATATATTAATGTATCTCTCCCGCCTGCGTTCTAGGGAGTACAGGTTTAGGAACTTCAAGTGTTCCCAGTAATTGAGTTGTTTTATCGCAGTTATGCGTGCCGTGAAGGTTCTCTGCACATTTTCTAGGTCAGCAATTTCACCTACCTTGAAAGGTGCAGTTAGTGTGCAGCAATATTCCAGCCTAGATAGAACAAGTGACCTGAAAAGTGTCAACATGGGCTTGCCATCCCTGGTTTTGAAGGTTCTCATTATCCATACTGTCATTTTTCTAGCAGATGAGATTGTTACAGTGTTATGGTCCTTGAAGGTGAGATCCTCTGACATGATCGCTCCCAGGTCTTTGACATTAGTTTTTCGCTCTGTTGTGTGGTTGGAATTTGTTTTATACTCCGAAGAGATTTTAATTTCCTCACGTTTTCCATATCGGAGTAATTGAAATTTCTCATCATTGAACTTCATATTGTTTTCTGCAGCCCATTTAAAGATTTGGTTGATGTCTGCTTGTTATCTTGCAGTGTCTTCAATGATGGACACTGTCATGCAGATTCGGGTGTCATCTGCAAAAGAAGACACGGCACTGTGGCTTATATCCCTGTCTATGTCCGATATGACGATGAGGAACAAGATTGGAGCGAGTACTGTGTCTTGTGGAACAGAGCTTTTCACCGTAGCTGCCTCAGACTTTATTCTGTTGACTACTACTCTTTGTGTTATACTTGTTAGAAAATTATAGATCCATCTACCAACTTTTCCTGCTATTCCTTTATCACGCATTTTGTGTGCTATTACACCATGGTCACACTTGTCAAAGGCTTTTGCAAAGTAGGTGTATATAACATCTGCATTCTGTTTGTCTTCTAGAGCATCCAGGACCTTGTCGTATTGGTCCAGTAGTTGGGACAGACAGGAGCGACCTGCTCTAAACCCATGCTGCCCTGGGTTTTGTAATTGATGGGTATCTAGATGAGATGCGATCTTGCTTCTTAGGACCATTTCAAAGATTTTTATGACATGGGACGTTAGCGCTAATGGTCTGTAGTTCTTTGCTATTGCTTTACTGCCTCCTTTGTGGAGTGGGGCTATGTCTGTTATTTTTAGTAACTGTGGGACGACCCCAGTGTCCATGCTCCCTCTCCATAGGATGTTAAAAGCACGTGATAGGGGCTTCTTGCAGTTCTTGATGAACACGGAGTTCCATGAGTCTCTGCCTGGAGCGGAGTGCATGGGCATGTCATTTATCGCCTTTTCGAAGTCATTTGGTCAAATAGGCTTTCGTCTACCAAGTTCTGTGGCACTCTCATAAAAAATCATTTAGTTCTTCGACTCTCAGTCTGGTTAGAGGCTTGCTAAAAACTGAGTCATACTGGGACTTTAGTAGCTCACTCATTTCCTTGCTGTCATCTGTGTAGGATCCATCCCGTTTAAGTAGGGGCCCAATACTGGATGTTGTTCTCGACTTTGATTTGGCATAAGAAAAGAAATACTTTGTGCTTCTTTCAATTTTATTTATGGCTTTTAGTTCTTCCCGCGTTTCTTGATTCCTGTAAGATTCCTTTAGTTTTAGTTAGATGTTTGCTATTTCTTTGACCAGTGTCTCCATACGTATTTCAGATATATTGATTCTCGTGTAGCCGCTCTGTTATTCTTAGCCTTCACCTGTATAATGAGCGACTGTCTCTTTCTAGTTTACATCTTCTCCTCCTTTTCCTTAAGAGAATTTGTCTTGAGGAAACCACAAATGCCACAGTTAATTTGTTCTAGACATAGGTTAGGATCCATAATGTTTAGGCTATCTTCCCAGTTTATATAATTTAGGACTTGGTTTACTTGGTCCCACTTTATGTTTTTGTTATTGAAGTTGAATTTGGAGAAGGCTCCCTCGCGACTGATCACATTTAGTCGGTCTGGGGCTCCCCGCATACATGTCTGGACCTCTATTATGTTGTGATCTGAGTATATTGTTTTTGATATGATGACATTTCGTATCAGATCATCATTGTTAGTGAAGATGAGTTCCAGCGTATTCTCCAATCTTGTAGGCTCTATTATTTGCTGGGTTAAGGTGAATTTGGTGCAGAGATTTAAAAGCTCGTGTGTGTGCAAGTTTTCATCTGAGCTGCCTCCTGGTGTTATCTCTGCTACCACATTATTTGCAATATTCCTCCATTTTAGGTGCCTTAGGTTGAAATCCCCAGGAGCAAGATTTTGGGGGCAAAGAGCTGGAAGGTTTTCCAGACAATGGTTAATTTTCAGAAGCTGTTCCTGGAATTGTTGGGACGTTGCATCCGGGGGCTTGTATACAACCACGATGACCAGGTTTTGATTCTCGATCTTTACTGCTAAAACTTCAACTACATCATTTGAGTCATTTAGTAGTTCTGAACATATTAGTGACTGTAATTAACTGTACAAAATAAAGTTGATTAATAGTATATATATATGGTGATAAGTAAATTATAAACAAGGGTAAATAATAAAAAATAGAGGGTTAGTTAAAAACTGTTGTGGTACAATTATGATGATGTGATATTGCACTGGTGTAGTATTAGAATTATAATGATTTGAGGCAAAGAAATGTTTTAATTAATTAAACAAAAGTAAAAGTATTGATACTAAATGGGGTATTAAATAAATTAAGCTAATGGTTAGTAATAAGAAAAAAAGAAAGAATTGGTTAATTTAATTTTTACTGGTACAATTATTAGGATGTGATATTGCAATGATTGTAAAATTAGAATTATAAAACGTAGTATAAAGTTCTGGAAGTAAAGGACTATTCTAGAAGTTTATAGTGATTACTTGTACAAATGTAAAAAAATGGCTGACGGTAAATATGGTAGTAGACTAAATTCGGGCAAGTAATAGCAATTTAAAATATATATGAAAAATAAAAAGGATGAGGTAGTTGAGCTTAAGAAGTTAAGGATTGTACTGAGGAATTAGTTCAATAATTGAGCAACAACATACACTACGACGTAGGAGTTTGTTTGGGCATTGTGATTAATCAGTGTCTATGAGAATTGTGTCCCGAAGGAATCTTGATAGTTCATTCTCATTTGTTATGGTATACAATTGTCCTACTGCTGTTTTCTTCACAAGAATTTTTCCATCCCTTGTGAAGCACTGGTGGATTTTATCATTGTTTTTCCCGTTTAAGTTTTCTGACTCTGTACAAAAGGTTCTGCCGCTCTTTTGTAAGACTCGTTTATGTAAACTTCTTTCTTTGTTTTAATAGACGCACTAACTAGGTCTTTTTTCATGTCGTGTGTGTGGAATCTAATCATTACACTTTTTCTACCATGAGATCCTAGTAACCGCGTTTCTTTTATTTTCGTCACTGGTACATTAACCTTAAGTTGATCTTGTATTATCTGGATAGTGATGTCTTTGTTGATCCCATGTATCAGAAATCTTCCCTATGAGGATAGACTGAGGGCCCTGAATCTACACTCTCTAGAAAGGCGTAGAATTAGGGGGATATAATTGAGGTGTATAAATGGAAAACAGGAATAAATAAAGGGGATGTAAATAGCGTGCTGAAAATATCCAGCCAAGACAGGACTCGCAGCAATGGTTTCAAGTTGGAAAAGTTCAGATTCAGGAAGGATATAGGAAAGCACTGGTTTGGTAATAGAACATAAGAAAGGAGGAACACTGCAGCAGGCCTGTTGGCCCATACTAGGCAGGTCCTTCACAATCCGTGCCACTAACAAAATATTTTCTCAACCCAATTTTCAATGCTACCCAAGAAATAAGCTTTGCTAATTCTATTTACTCATGTGCGAGTCCCACTCAAATCCAACCCCTCTCACTCATGAATTTATCTAACCTAAATTTGAAACTACCCAAGGTCCTAGAGTTGTGGATGAGTGGAACAAACTCCCGAGTACCGTCATAGATGCTAAGACGTTGTGTAGTTTTAAAAATAGGTTAGATAAATACATGAGTGGGTGTGAGTTTGGACCTGACTAGCTTGTACTACCAGGTCAGTTGCCGTACAAATTTCTAAAGTGGTAGTGACCTGACTACCTGGAGACTGAGCTCCAGGTGGTCTGCTAGATAATTATATGAGTGGGTGCGGTTGGGTGTGAGATGGTCCTGACTAGCTTGTGCTATTAGGTCAGATGCAGTGCTCCTTCCTTAAGTGAATGTAACCTGACCTGGCTGGGTCGGGGCATTGGCTTAAGCCTGTTGGAGACTTGGACCTGCCTCACATGGGCCAGTAGGCCTGCTGCAGTGTTCCTTCTTTCTTATGTTCTTATTACTGCGTTGGATAATTTCTCTTGCTCAGTTTTGTCATCTTGGAGTGCAGTCATTTATCTGGTTGTATAAGTTGCTCTTCCATTCTTTAACTGCTTCCTCAATCTTTGTATTTAGAGTTGTTATCTGCTGTGTGTGGCTGGTTATGACTGTATGGAGGGTCATGCCAAAATCAGCCATTCCGGATGTTAACTTTTGCTCTAGGCTGAGGATTTTGTTTTCAAGTTGTGTCATCCTGGCTGCTTGCTGTGTTAGTGTATCACTAAGATTTCTATTTTCATTAATTATGGTGGTTATGTAAGCCTTAAGGGTATCTGGGTCGTTGGTCATACCTGGGAGACTAACAGATGGGCTGAATTAGAAACAGCAGCAGCCATGTTTGTTGTTGTTGATGACGCGTCGCCCTGGGCGGTGGTGAGGGGGGTAGATAGTATGTTTATTCAGGTATACACAAATACAGTTACATAGATCATCATACATAGCAGAGTACCATGAAGAGCAAGCATAGTCCATATGACATTGTATAAGGGCTAGACATATGGTCCTTCGAGCCTAGGTAGGTAGACACTGTGCTTGTCTGTAGAGGAACTTCAGTCTGGCATTCGCTTTCTTTACTACACTGTTACCTATCAATTCTAGTGACATGCATGGGTCAAAGGGGATTCCCAGATATTTTACTGATGAAACTGAAGTGATAGATTCCCCATTACACCGGACATTAAAATTATTTACCCTTCTCAGTTTATAATTCGTGCCAAAGAGTATGGCTTCTGTTTTCCCGAGGTATAACGATAACTTGTTGTCTACTAACCATTTGCTGCAGGACTCCAGTTCCAGTGTTAATACATTAGCTATATCTTGTGGGTCTTTACCTGACACTAACAGAGCACTGTCATCCGCATACAGTAGGAGTTTGCACTTGACACTGATGGACATGCCATTTACATAACACAGGTTAGATAAATTCATGAGTGAAAGGGGTTGGATTTGAGTGGGAATTGCACATGAGTAAATAAAATTATCAAAGCTTATTTCTTGGGTAGCATTGAAAATTAGGTTGAACAAATATTCTGTTAGTGGGATGGAATGTGAAGGACCTGCCTAGAATGGGCCAACAGGCCTGCTGCAGTGTTCCTCCTTTCTTATGTTCTTATAATACTACCTTGGGGAACTCCACATGCTATCGGCAGTGGTTCTGATTCTGTTTTGTTGATTTTGACAATTTGTTTCCTATTGTTAAGATAGAACTTAAACCAGTCTATGCCGATAGCTTGAAGTTTCTTACATAATACATTGTGGTTGACAGTATTGAAGGCCTTTTGCAAGTCTAAAGTTACCATTCCTATGAGGTTCCCTATCGACATTTCAGTTCTCATGTAATCCATCAGATTAATTAGGGAGGTGTCGGTTGAGTAAGAGATCCTAAAGCCTGATTGGTAACTATGAAGAATGTTGTTGTCATTAAGATAACATAAGAACAAAAGAAAGGAGGAACACTGCAGCAGGCCTGTTGGCCCATACTAGGCAGGTCCTTCACAATCCGTCCCACTAACAGAATATTTGCTCAACCCAATTTTCAATGCTACCCAAGAAATAAGCTTTGACAATTCTACCCACTCATGCGCGAGTCCCACTCAAATCCAACCCCTCTCACTCATGAATTTATCCAACCTAAATTTGAAACTACCCAAGGTCCTAGCTTCAATAACCCTACTAGGCAGACTGTTCCACTCATCAACTACCCTATTTCCAAACCAATACTTTCCTATATCCTTTCTAAATCTAAACTTATCTAACTTGAATCCATTATTGCGGGTTCTCTCTTGGAGAGATATCTTCAAGACCTTATTTATATCCCCTTTGTTAATACCCATTTTCCACTTGTATACCTCGATCATGTCTCCCCTCATTCTACGTCTTACAAGTGAATGTAATTTAAGGGTCTTCAATCTTTCTTCGTAAGGAAGATTTCTAATGCTATGTATTAATTTAGTTATTCTACGCTGAATGTTTTCTAACGAATTTATGTCCATTCTGTAATATGGAGACCAAAACTGAGCTGCGTAATCTAGGTGAGGCCTTACTAATGATGTATAAAGCTGTAATATAACCTCTGGACTTCTGTTGCTAACACTTCTTGATATAAATCCCAGTAATCTATTTGCCTTATTACGCACGCTTAGGCATTGCTGTCTTGGTTTAAGGTTGCTGCTTACCATCACCCCCAAGTCCTTCTCGCAATCTGTATGGCTAAGTTCTATGTTATTTAACTTATAAGTGCTTGGGTTATGGACACTCCCGAGCTTCAGAACCTTGCATTTATCAACATTGAATTGCATCTGCCACTTTTCTGACCACGAATTAAGTTTGTCTAAATCTTCCTGAAGTTCTATGACATCTATAAGAACATAAGAACATAAGAAAGGAGGAACACTGCAGCAGGCCTGTTGGCCCATACTAGGCAGGTCCTTCACAATCCGTCCCACTAACAGAATATTTGCTCAACTTAATTTTCAATGCTACCCAAGAAATAAGCTTTGACAATTCTACCCACTCATGCACGAGTCCCACTCAAATCCAACCCCTCTCACTCATGAATTTATCCAACCTAAATTTGAAACTACCCAAGGTCCTAGCTTCAATAACCCTACTAGGCAGACTGTTCCACTCATCAACTACTCTATTTCCAAACATAAGAACATAAGAACATAAGAATGGAGGAACACTGCAGAAGGCCTACTGGCCCATACAAGGCAGGTCCTTATCAAAACCACCACTACCTAAGAATTTACTCCTGTACTCACGACACTAATCAAACCCAGCCCCTCCCACTCATATATTTGTCCACTCTTTTAAAGCCACCCAAGGTCCTAGCCTCTATCACCCTACTCGGAAGATTGTTCCACGCATCTACAACTCTGTTCGAAAACCAGTACTTGCCTATGTCCTTTCTAAATCTAAATTTATCCAATTTAAATCCGTTATTTCTGGTTCTTACTTGGTTCGATATCCTCAGTATTTTATTAATATCTCCTTTGTTTATGCCCATCATCCACTTGTACACCTCGATGATATCTCCCCTCATTCTACGTCTCTCCAGAGAGTTGTTAAATTAGACACATATGCAACACTTGGGTATCTTTATTGAGGAAACGTTTCGCCACACAGTGGCTTCATCAGTCCAATACAAAGTAGAAAGGTGTAAGGAGAGGAGGAGTTTGAGGTTATCAGTCCCTGGCCTGGAGTCGATGTGTTCAGTCCATCAATCTTGTTAGAAGTGTAGCACAAGGCCGTAGAGGTGGCTTATATGCTGTAATCAGGTGAGATGCAGCAGGAGGAGGCAGGTCATAGTGGTATCAACCACTAGTCGAAGTAAGTCCTTGTCCAAAGGTTTGGACAAATGTTGAAGAATCCCTTTGTATCAAGATCCCAAGAAGTTGCTGTGTCAGACAGGATGTAGATGAATGGTTCAGAGAACCGACAAGTTGTTAAATTAGACACATATGCAACACTTGGGTATCTTTATTGAGGAAACGTTTCGCCACACAGTGGCTTCATCAGTCCAATACAAAGTAGAAAGGTGTAAGGAGAGGAGGAGTTTGAGGTTATCAGTCCCTCGGCCTGGAGTCGATGTGTTCAGTCCATCAATCTTGTTAGAAGTGTAGCACAAGGCCGTAGAGGTGGCTTATATGCTGTAATCAGGTGAGATGCAGCAGGAGGAGGCAGGTCATAGTGGTATCAACCACTAGTCGAAGTAAGTCCTTGTCCAAAGGTTTGGACAAATGTTGAAGAATCCCTTTGTATCAAGATCCCAAGAAGTTGCTGTGTCAGACAGGATGTAGATGAATGGTTCAGAGAACCGACAAGTTGTTAAATTAGACACATATGCAACACTTGGGTATCTTTATTGAGAAAGCTTCGCACACAGTGGCTTCATCAGTCAATCAAAGTAAAGGTGAGGAGAGGAGGATTTGAGGTTGATCAGTCCCTCGGCCTGGAGTCGATGTGTTCAGTCCATCAATCTTGTTAGAAGTGTAGCACAAGGCCGTAGAGGTGGCTTATATGCTGTAATCAGGTGAGATGCAGCAGGAGGAGGCAGGTCATAGTGGTATCAACCACTAGTCGAAGTAAGTCCTTGTCCAAAGGTTTGGACAAATGTTGAAGAATCCCTTGTATCAAGATCCCAAGAAGTTGCTGTGTCAGACAGGATGTAGATGAATGGTTCAGAGAACCGACAAGTTGTTAAATTAGACACATATGCAACACTTGGTATCTTTATTGAGGAAACGTTTGCCACACAGTGGCTTCATCAGTCAATACAAAGTAGAAAGGTGTAAGGAGAGGAGGAGTTTGAGGTTATCAGTCCCTCGGCCTGGAGTCGATGTGTTCAGTCCATCAATCTTGTTAGAAGTGTAGCACAAGGCCGTAGAGGTGGCTTATATGCTGTAATCAGGTGAGATGCAGCAGGAGGAGGCAGGTCATAGTGGTATCAACCACTAGTCGAAGTAAGTCCTTGTCCAAGTGCTACACTTCTAACAAGATTGATGGACTGAACACATCGACTCCAGGCCGAGGGACTGATAACCTCAAACTCCTCCTCTCCTTACACCTTTCTACTTTGTATTGGACTGATGAAGCCACTGTGTGGCGAAACGTTTCCTCAATAAAGATACCCAAGTGTTGCATATGTGTCTAATTTAACAACTTGTCGGTTCTCTGAACCATTCATCTACATCCTGTCTGACACAGCAACTTCTTGGGATCTTGATACAAAGGGATTCTTCAACATTTGTCCAAACCTTTGGACAAGGACTTACTTCGACTAGTGGTTGATACCACTATGACCTGCCTCCTCCTGCTGCATCTCACCTGATTACAGCATATAAGCCACCTCTACGGCCTTGTGCTACACTTCTAACAAGATTGATGGACTGAACACATCGACTCCAGGCCGAGGGACTGATAACCTCAAACTCCTCCTCTCCTTACACCTTTCTACTTTGTATTGACTGATGAAGCCACTGTGTGGCGAAACGTTTCTCAATAAAGATACCCAAGTGTTGCATATGTGTCTAATTTAACAACTTGTCGGTTCTCTGAACCATTCATCTACATCCTGTCTGACACAGCAACTTCTTGGGATCTTGATACAAAGGGATTCTTCAACATTTGTCCAAACCTTTGGACAAGGACTTACTTCGACTAGTGGTTGATACCACTATGACCTGCCTCCTCCTGCTGCATCTCACCTGATTACAGCATATAAGCCACCTCTACGGCCTTGTGCTACACTTCTAACAAGATTGATGGACTGAACACATCGACTCCAGGCCGAGGGACTGATAACCTCAAACTCCTCCTCTCCTTACACCTTTCTACTTTGTATTGGACTGATGAAGCCACTGTGTGGCGAAACGTTTCCTCAATAAAGATACCCAAGTGTTGCATATGTGTCTAATTTAACAACTTGTCGGTTCTCTGAACCATTCATCTACTCTCCAGAGAGTGGAGATTCAATGCTCTAAGTCTATCTTCATACGGGAGATTTCTTATACTGTAAATCATTTTAGTCATTCTTCTTTGTATGTTCTCCAATGAATCTATATCCATCCTGTAGTAAGGAGACCAAAACTGAGCTGCATAATCCAAATGAGGTCTCACTAGTGATGTATAGAGCTGTAAAATAACTTTTGGACTTCTGTTGCTTATACTTCTTGAAATAAATCCTAGTAATCTGTTAGCCTTATTGCGCACACTTAGGCACTGTTGTCTTGGCTTTAGATTTCTGCTTACCATGACTCCCAAGTCTTTTTCACATTCTGTATGATCAAGCTCAACTTCACCTAGTTTATAAATTCGAGGGATATTTTCATTACCAACGACTAGCACCTTACACTTGTCCACATTGAACTTCATCTGCCACTTTTCAGACCAAGACATTAATTTATCCAAATCCTCCTGGAGTTCATTGGTATCCTCCTCAGAATGAATTATACGGCCTATTTTTGTATCATCAGCAAATTTACTCATGTCACTTGCAATTCCTTCATCAAGGTCATTTATGTAAATTATGAACAACAATGGGCCCAAAACTGATCCCTGTGGAACGCCACTGGTGACAAATCCCCATTCAGATTTGACCCCATTAATGGAAACTCTCTGCTTTCTATTGGTAAGCCATGCCTCTATCCATGCTAGAACTTTACCTCCTATACCATGAGCTGCCACCTTTCTTAAGAGTCTCTTGTGAGGTACTCTATCGAAGGCCTTACTGAAATCCAAGTAAACTATATCATATTCTTTATCACTGTCTACTGCCTCAAATGTTTTATTGAAAAACGTCAGTAAATTTGTCAGGCAGGAACGACCTCTCGTAAACCCATGCTGAGATTCATTAATCAAATTATGTTCTTCAAGGTGACTTCTGATAATATCAGCTATAATTGATTCTAATAATTTGCCTACTATAGACGTGAGGCTTATTGGACGGTAATTTGATGGACTGGACTTATCCCCTGATTTGAATATAGGAACTACATTAGCTATCTTCCACATCTCTGGCACAACACCAGTTAGGATGGACGTGTTAAACACATTCGTTAATGGCTGACTAAGTTCCATCTTGCATTCTTTAAGTACCCTGGAAAACAACTCGTCGGGTCCTGGGGACTTATTTTGCTTCAGTTTATCTATCTGTTTGATAACCATATCCCTCGTGACAGTAATATTAGTTAACTTGAATTCTTCAGGAACTGAATAATTGTTAATTTCTGGAATCTCATTTACGTCTTCTTGTGTAAAGACTGACAAAAATAGTCATTAAATAGAGAACACATTTCCAGTTCGTTATCCGTCAGCTGTCCATTCCCAATTTTCAGAGGTCCTACCTTTTCCCTCACCTTCGTCCTGTACACTTGAAAGAACCCTTTGGATTAGTCTTTGATTCATTAGCAACCTTAATCTCATAGTCACGTTTAGCCTTTCTAATCCCCTTTTTACTTCTCTTTTCAACTGAACATATTGGTCAATAAGGTTAACATCTCCTCTTTGATGCGCCTATAAATTCCTCTTTTCTCCCCTAATAGATGTTTTAGCCTCCTGTTAATCCATTTGGGATCGTTATTATTTGACCTAAATTCTCTCTGGGGAATAAACATACTCTGTGCACGTTGTACATTATTAAGAAAAAATCATAAACGCAGATCCCATCGTAATCGTTAGCTAGATTACCCAGTCGAGATTAGACAGGTGTTCCCTAAGTCCAATATAATCGGCAGAACGAAAATCAGGAACTTTTACCGTATTATCCCTATTCTCGTACTCCCATGTAATATTAAAGGTAATGGATTTGTGATCACTAGCTCCAAGCTCTTCAGTGATCTCCAGATTATTTACAAGAGTTTCTTTATTTGACAAGACTAGGTCGAGCAAATTATTACCTCTGGTAGGCTCCGTCACACACTGCTTCAGAAAACAGTCCTGAACTACTTCCATAAAGTCACTGGACTCCAGATTACCGGTCAAAGAAGTCCAGTCAATATGACTAAAGTTAAAATCCCCTACTATCACTACGTTATTGTGCCTAGAAGCCCTAACAATTTCGTCCCAAAGAAGTCTCCCTCTATCGTGATCCAAGCCTGGAGGTCGGTATATTACACCTAGAATCAGTTTTTCTTGACCTTCTAGAAACTCTACCCAAACAGATTCTGTTAATGATCCATCTATTTTTAGGCCTGTTTTTATGCAGCAATTTATATTTTCTCGTACATACAATGCAACTCCACCCCTTTCCCATTATATCTATCTACATGGAACAACTTAAACCCCTGAATATGACACTCAGCAATCATATCCCGACTCTTGGTATTATACCATGTTTCAGTTATTGCAATGACATCAAAGTTCCCAGCACATGCTACCAAACGTAATTCGTTAATTTTATTTCTGGCGCTTCGACAGTTAGTATAAAATACATTGATATGTATCTTCTTGTGAACCTTTTTCTATACCTTTCCTATATCCTTTCTAAATCTAAACTTATCTAACTTGAATCCATTACTGCGGGTTCTCTCTTGGAGAGATATCCTCAAGACCTTATTTATATCCCCTTTGTTAATACCCATTTTCCACTTGTATACCTCGATCATGTCTCCCCTCATTCTAGGTCTTACAAGTGAATGTAATTTTAGGGTCTTCAATCTTTCTTCGTAAGGAAGATTTCTAATGCTATGTATTAATTTAGTCATTCTACGCTGAATGTTTTCTAACGAATTTATGTCCATTCTGTAATATGGAGACCAAAACTGAGCTGCGTAATCTAGGTGAGGCCTTACTAATGATGTATAAAGCTGTAATATAACCTCTGGACTTCTGTTGCTAACACTTCTCGATATAAATCCCAGTAATCTATTTGCCTTATTACGTACGCTTAGGCATTGCTGTCTTGGTTTAAGGTTGCTGCTTAGCATCACCCCCAAGTCCTTCTCGCAATCTGTATGGCTAAGTTCTACGTTATTTAACTTATAAGTGCTTGGGTTATGGACACTCTCGAGCTTCAGAACCTTGCATTTATCTACATTGAACTGCATCTGCCACTTTTCTGACCACGAATTAAGTTTGTCTAAATCTTCCTGAAGTTCTATGACATCTATGTTTGAATCAATTATCCTACCTATCTTCGTGTCGTCGGCGAATTTGCTCATATCACTAGTAATTCCCTCATCAAGGTCATTGATATATATTATAAATAACAATGGGCCTAAGACTGATCCCTGTGGAACACCACTTGTTACAAGTCCCCATTCGGATTTAACCCCATTTATGCACACTCTCTGCTTCCTATTGGTGAGCCATGACTCGATCCATGACAGCACTTTTCCCCAATGCCATGAGCTGCCACTTTCTTTAACAGTCTCTGGTGCGGTACTCTATCAAAAGCCTTACTAAAGTCTAAATAAACAATATCGAATTCTTTATCGTGATCAACAGCCTCAAAAGCTTTACTGAAGAAGGTTAATAAATTAGATAGGCAGGAACGGCCCCTCGTGAATCCATGCTGGGTATCATTAATCAAATTATGGTTATCTAGATGGCTTCTAATAATATCAGCTATAATTGACTCTAGTAATTTGCCTACAATTGAGGTCAGGCTTATTGGGCGGTAGTTTGACGGTAGTGACTTGTCCCCTGCTTTAAAAATAGGAATTACATTAGCCATCTTCCACATATCAGACACTACACCTGTTTGAAGAGATAAATTAAAAATGTTAGATATTGGTTCACAGAGTTCCATTTTGCATTCCTTAAGAACCCTTGCAAAAGCTCATCAGGACCCGGCGATTTATTTTGTTTCAGTCGGTCCAGCTGTTTCATAATCATTTCGCTAGTGACTGTGATATTACATAATTTATCTTCTTCTGGGCCTCTGTAAAAATTAATTACTGGGATATTATTAATGTCTTCCTGTGTGAAAACCGAGAGAAAATAATTATTAAAAATAGAGCACATATCATTCTCCTTGTCAGTAAGATGCCCAAAGTTATTTTTAAGGGGACCTATCTTATCCCTAACTTTTGTTCTATAAACCTGGAAAAAACTTTTTGGGTTAGTTTTTGAATCCCTAGCAACTTTAATTTCATAGTCCCGTTTAGCTTTTCTTATTCCCTTTTAACGTCCCTCTTAATGACAGTATCTGTTTGGGTAGAGTTTCTAGAAGGTCAAGAAAACTGATTCTAGGTGTAATATACCGACCTCCAGGCTTGGATCACGATAGAGGAGACTTCTTTGGGACGAAATTGTTAGGGCTTCTAGGCACAATAACGTAGTGTTAGTAGGGGATTTTAACTTTAGTCAAATTGACTGGACTTCTTTGACCGGTAATCTGGAGTCCAGTGACTTTATGGAAGTAGTTCAGGACTGTTTTCTGAAGCAGTGTGTGACGGAGCCTACCAGAGGTAATAATTTGCTCGACCTAGTCTTGTCAAATAAAGAAACTCTTGTAAATAATCTGGAGATCACTGAAGAGCTTGGAGCTAGTGATCACAAATCCATTACTTTTAATATTACATGGGAGTACGAGAATAGGGATAATACGGTAAAAGTTCCTGATTTTCGTTCTGCCGATTATATTGGACTTAGGGAACACCTGTCTAATCTCGACTGGGGTAATCTAGCTAACGATTACGATGGGATCTGCGTTTATGATTTGTTTCTTAATAATGTACAACGTGCACAGAGTATGTTTATTCCCAGAGAGAATTTAGGTCAAATAATAACGATCCCAAATGGATTAACAGGAGGCTAAAACATTTATTAGGGAGAAAAGAGGAATTTATAGGCGCATCAAAAGAGGAGATGTTAACCTTATTGACCAATATGTTCAGTTGAAAAGAGAAGTAAAAAAGGGGATTAGAAAGGCTAAACGTGACTATGAGATTAAGGTTGCTAATGAATCAAAGACTAATCCAAAAGGGTTCTTTCTAGTGTACAGGACGAAGGTGAGGGAAAAGGTAGGACCTCTGAAAATTGGGAATGGACAGCTGACGGATAACGAACTGGAAATGTGTTCTCTATTTAATGACTATTTTTGTCAGTCTTTACACAAGAAGACGTAAATGAGATTCCAGAAATTAACAATTATTCAGTTCCTGAAGAATTCAAATTAACTAATATTACTGTCACGAGGGACATGGTTATCAAACAGATAGATAAACTGAAGCAAAATAAGTCCCCGGGAACCGACGAGTTGTTTTCCAGGGTACTTAAAGAATGTAAAATGGAACTTAGTCAGCCATTAACGAA
Source organism: Cherax destructor (assembly GCA_009830355.1). Lineage (NCBI taxonomy): Eukaryota > Metazoa > Arthropoda > Malacostraca > Decapoda > Parastacidae > Cherax > Cherax destructor. The sequence goes on along the minus strand of WNWK01013901.1, from coordinate 8,668 downwards.
TGTGTTTAATACGTCCATCCTAACTGGTGTTGTGCCAGAGATGTGGAAGATAGCTAATGTAGTTCCTATATTCAAATCAGGGATAAGTCCATTCCATCAAATTACCGTCCAATAAGCCTCACGTCTATAGTAGGCAAATTATTAGAATCAATTATAGCTGATATTATCAGAAGTCACCTTGAAGAACATAATTTGATTAATGAATCTCAGCATGGGTTTACGAGAGGTCGTTCCTGCCTGACAAATTTACTGACGTTTTTCAATAAAACATTTGAGGCAGTAGACAGTGATAAAGAATATGATATAGTTTACTTGGATTTCAGTAAGGCCTTCGATAGAGTACCTCACAAGAGACTCTTAAGAAAGGTGGCAGCTCATGGTATAGGAGGTAAAGTTCTAGCATGGATAGAGGCATGGCTTACCAATAGAAAGCAGAGAGTTTCCATTAATGGGGTCAAATCTGAATGGGGATTTGTCACTAGTGGCGTTCCACAAGGATCAGTTTTGGGCCCATTGTTGTTCATAATTTACATTAATGACCTTGATGAAGGAATTGCAAGTGACATGAGTAAATTTGCTGATGATACAAAAATAGGCCGTATAATTCATTCTGAGGAGGATAACAGTGAACTCCAGGAGGATTTGGATAAATTAATGTCTTGGTCTGAAAATTGGCAGATGAAGTTCAATGTGGACAAGTGTAAGGTGCTTGTCGTTGGTAATGAAAATATCCCTCGAATTTATAAACTAGGTGAAGTTGAGCTTGATCATACAGAATGTGAAAAGACTTGGGAGTCATGGTAAGCAGAAATCTAAAGCCAAGACAACAGTGCCTAAGTGTGCGCAATAAGGCTAACAGATTACTAGGATTTATTTCAAGAAGTATAAGCAACAGAAGTCCAAAAGGTATTTACAGCTCTATACATCACTAGTGAGACCTCATTTGGATTATGCAGCTCAGTTTGGTCTCCTTACTACAGGATGGATATAGATTCATTGGAGAACATACAAAGAAGAATGACTAAAATGATTTACAGTATAAGAAATCTCCGTATGAAGATAGACTTATAGCGTTGAATCTCCACTCTCTGGAGAGACGTAGAATGAGGGGAGATATCATCGAGGTGTACAAGTGGATGATGGGCATAAACAAAGGAGATATTAATAAAATACTGAGGATATCGAACCAAGTAAGAACCAGAAATAACGGATTTAAATTGGATAAATTTAGATTTAGAAAGGACATAGGCAAGTACTGGTTTTCGAACAGAGTTGTAGATGCGTGGAACAATCTTCCGAGTACTGTGATAGAGGCTAGGACCTTGGGTGGCTTTAAAAAGAGATTGGACAAATATATGAGTGGGAGGGGCTGGGTTTGATTTGTGTCGTGAGTACGGGAATAAATTCTTAGGTAGTGGTGGTTTTGATAAGGACCTGCCTTGTATGGGCCAGTAGGCCTTCTGCAGTGTTCCTCCATTCTTATGTTCTTATGTTCTTATGTTCTTATAAGATGACCTCACCTCTTTTTATGCGCCTATAAATTCCTTTCTTCTGCCCTAAAAGATATTTGAGCCTATTATTCATCCATTTTGGGTCATTTCTACTTGATCTAATTTCTTTATACGGGATAAATGTTCTATGTTTGAAACAATTATCCTACCTATCTTCGTGTCGTCGGCGAATTTGCTCATATCACTAGTAATTCCCTCGTCAAGGTCATTGATATATATTATAAATAACAATGGGCCTAAGACTGATCCCTGTGGAACACCACTTGTTACAAGTCCCCATTCGGATTTAACCCCATTTATTCACACTCTCTGCTTCCTATTGGTGAGCCATGACTCGATCCATGACAGCACTTTTCCCCCAATGCCATGAGCTGCCACTTTCTTTAACAGTCTCTGGTGCGGTACTCTATCAAAAGCCTTACTAAAGTCTAAATAAACAATATCGAATTCTTTATCGTGATCAACAGCCTCAAAAGCTTTAGTGAAGAAGGTTAATAAATTAGATAGGCAGGAACGGCCCCTCGTGAATCCATGCTGAGATACTTAATTACTTGACAGTACACCATGCTGAGATACTTAACTACTTGACAGTACACCGCCCTCTCTAGAATTTTGGATATAACATTGAGTATACTAACAGGCCTATAGTTGTTGACATCAGATCTACTATTTTTCTTGAAGATAGGAGTAATTCTGGCCTCCCTGAACCCCTCTGGTACTATATTAGTGGTGATGGACAAATTTATTATGTGAGCAATGGGGATTGCCAGTTCAGAGGCACCATCTTTTAGGAACTTAGACGGGATGTTATCAGGTCCGGTGCTCTTAGTTGGGTTTAACCTGCTTAGTTCTTTTTGCACGAAGTCATGAGATACACTTACTAGTCGACAACTGTTTGGAGTTACCCCTTTATTGGTATAGTATGTTTTAAACTTATCAGAGTCTGTGTTAAAGGTATTTGATGCAGCTGGTAGCTTACTTACTAGTGTTGATGCCACAGTTGTGTAGCATGAATTAAAACAATTTGCCACTTTAGTTGTTTCGTGGTATACCTCGTTATCGACATTTAGTACTATGTTAGATCTATCTACGGGTTTATGGCTATACCCCAACTGTTTTAGTTGTTGCCAGAGCTTTCTAGGTTATTCTTGTACCCTTCGATTTTTGAGCAATAGTGCCTTGCCTTTGCGCCTTTATTAGCCTCTGCACTCTGTTTCTCACCCTTTGGAATTCATTTAGCGCTGCAATATCCTGTCTGTTTGCCTTAAATCTTTTTATCAACTGGTCTCTGAATTTCATATTATCTAATATCACAGTAGTCATCCAGGGTTCAGTTCTTCGTTGAATCCTAATCTCTTTAACAGGTGCAATATTATCAAGGATGGCAGTGAACATTGTTTTGAATTTTTCCCAGGCATCATTTACGTCCGTGCAACTTGTTATCACTGACCAGTCACAATTGTTAGCATATTTACCAGTGTTTCTTTACTGTAGTTTCTAGTTGACCTAATTTTTATTGTCCCGTGTAGGCCTATCCGTTCCTAGTGATTTTCCTGATGCAGTAAATGATGAAATGATCACTAAGACATGTGGTAATGACCCCTGACTGACTAATGTTCTCATGGCAGTTACAAAGTATGTGGTCAATTAGGGTGGCTGAGAACTGTGTGAATCGGGTTGGTGTATTAATTAGTTGAGTGTAACTATTTAAATCCAGAATTTGCTTATACCTTTTAAATAGCCCGTTATTTTGCTGTTGAAAACAGATGTTGAAGTCTCCCAGTATTACTGTCTCCACATTGTTATCAAGTCCGGACAAGACTCTCGGAAAGTCCTCTAAGAACTGGTCATGGGTGGGAGGGCGGTAACTAGTTCCTACTAAGATGGGTTTGGTCTATGGAAGCAACACCTCAAACCATAGAATCTCCAGTTTATTGTCATTTAAGTCAGGTCTTGGATTATAGGCTATTTCGTTCCTTATGTAGGCACATACCCCACCACCTTTTCTATTTGTATCTAAGCGTTTTATATTGTAACCTTCTATTTTGACCTCGTTGTCAGTCACAGTATCATCCAACCAGGATTCCGAGATGGATGTAACTGCCGCTCTAGTTCTGATAGCTAGAATCCTAATCCTGCCAATTTTGGAAGAAGTGATCTTGCGTTGACATGAATAAAGTGAAGGCCTGTTTTCGCAAAGCAATCATAATCATCAATATATGGCAAGGGACCATTAGCATTAAAAATAGGTAAATCAATGTCATCATTGCTAAAGGGTAATTGTGCCAAAGTGCATTTGTTACAAACAAAATGAAATCTGGCAACATTACCATAATCAAACACACATCCAATATGCACCCACCCCATACATCTCTTACATACGATAAGTTTACTGTTCTTTCTTCGTACCTAAGTACAGTGTATACATATGTCTAGTGGTGTCTGAGATATTAAGAATGGATCTGTTGTCTAACATTAACCTATCTGTGCATTACATAGGAGTTAAGGTTTTTTTTTAACTACTAGACCGTCATTATCACCATGATTTATCTGTCTGTTTTGCACCTGTACCATAGATTGAGGACCTGGGTTAGTATGGTTTGACCACTTAATAGCGCCACTAAAAAAGCTGTGCCCACTTTTTTTCCCCTTGGTTTGGGGGCCATACCTTGCAGATTGGCACTTACGTTTCTGGTAGGAGGGCCCATTTTTGGGGCCTTTTTTTTCCCGGGGGTTATCCCCCCATTCCCCTTTTTTCCCAGCCCCCCATGACTGTTTTCCCTTTTTTCCCCGAAAATGTTTATAATGAGAAACATTTTTGGCACCCTAAACCCCTTTTAAGCCAGCCATGTTTACTTTTACTCTATCATTACACAAAAATATGTTCTCTTTTCTTTATTTTTTTTTTATTAAAAAAACCACTGATCCTATCAGACACCTAGAAAGGCCTAGTAGCTACCTAAAAACCCCTGGTTTTGGGTTTTTCCCTTTTAATCCATACCCCACCCCCTTTTTTACTTCAAAAATTCCCTTCCCCTTTTTTCCCCACTGCCCGGTTCATCTATCACAGTTCTATTATTTCCATCCTAGCAGGGAAAAAAAAATCTAATCACTGGCGACCCCCTTTTAAAAACCCCCCATCAACCCCATTTATCGGGGTTCAACTGTTGTTGTCTGATTCCTCGTAGAGTTGATGTGCGCCATTTTTAAAAGCAGGAAAAAAAAAAACGGCCACTGCCCCTAAATTTTTCCCCGGATTTTTGTCTTTAAATTTTGGCTTTTTTCCCTATTTTTCCCCCCCTAATGTCCCTGGTCAGTTTATTAAGTCAATTATTGAAAAAAATATCCTTGGCTGTTTAACAACCCACTTCCTTCTCGCTTTTGACACGGGGGGAGAAAAACCCCCCCCTTTGACTTTTCCCCTTGGATTTTTGTTTGTAGATTTAGCGGTTTCCCCGGTTTCCCTCCGTTACTGTGTATAGAGAACGTTGCTTGTAGTTGCACATCTGGCAGTAGCTGGTGATTGAATGCCAGTCAGCCATGTTTAAATGTTCATTTACCTCACCTGGCACCCTCTTACACTACACCCTTCGGTTTCCTTGTAATTTTGTTGATTAGGTTTCCCTTATTTGACTTTACATTGCACTGTGCAGTTGAAAAAGGGGTCAGTTACTTGGTGTGGGGGAAAAAAGGGGCTTTTTTTTTGTCGTCTGGTAGCGGGTCTGGTATTTAATGGGTCTCCTTTTTTGGTCCTATTTGGTCCATTTCCCGTAGTCACCGTCAGTTTTCTTGTCCCATAAGTTCCTTGTATTTTTTGAAAAAGTTTTTAAAAAAGGCCTCCCGGAGTCTCAAGGGGCCCCCCGGGAAGGCCCAAAAATTTTGGGCAGCCTTGTTGCTGCTGCCCCGCTGTCCCCAAACCCCCGGTTTTTTTATGTTGATCATGCTGGTTTTTTTTTTGAGTTTTTGGGGGCATAAAAGGGGAGCAGTTGGATTTTTAAAACGGGCAGCTTTGCTTGAGTAAAGCTTCGGGGGGGGTTCGTCTGGCAATGGGGTGGTGTTTTAAAAATTTTGGGGTGAAAACCCTTCCCCTTTTATCATCGATTTTCTTGTTTGGTATACTTTTGGGATTCTTGGATCTTTTTGGGTTCTACGTTGGTTAGTGTAGTTGTGCTTGCAACTAGGTCATCATATGTGCATTATGTGTTGGGTTTTTGGGGGTTTAAAAAGTGGTTGAAAAAGCTCCCCCGGCAGCCCTCATTATAAAAATTCCCTCTGTTTGCTTCATTGAAAGAATCAGAAAAAATGTAAAAAGTAAACATTCCTCCCTCTGCTCGGGGAGATATAACTACAGGTTGATTATTTTCTTTTTTTAAACTCGACTACAAGTTATTTAACAAATGTTAGGGGGGGGAAAAATTGGGGTTTTTCCCCCGTAACTTATTGATGTTGGTACCTGACCGTCAACTTGACAACTGCTGGAAACTTTTGACTTCTTGACTTTTTCTTCAGTGTGGCATCTGCTGTGAATATTTTAGGTCACTGGCTTATCACCGCTGAGAAGTGATCGTTGGGTAACGTTATCACCTGCTGAGAAGTGATCGTTGGGTAACGTTATCCCTGCTGAGAAGTGATCGTTGGGTAACGTTATCATCTGCTTTTAACAGATCGTGGTCACAATCTTTTCCCTGTGTGAAGAGGATGGTGGTGGACGTTTGCCATCAAACGGGTGATATCAAGGCCCCCACTATCGTCTCTTAATCTGGGGGCCCCAAAAAGGTTTTCCCGATCATGGGCTTTTTGTTTTCCCCCGGCCCTGGGCCCCAAAATCCCGAGTTCAGTCTTTACTTAGTCTGTGGTCCATCTTCACTAAGTGGTCGGGTTCTAGGGGGGGCTGCAGAGGTTATCTCGTATTTTTTTAAAATTTAAAACATCGGCGACATATGTCAATAATATCACTATATATATTCAACATTTCAATAATTTTTTCCCGTTTCTCCCCCAATATCAGTAAATCCTAGTAACTGTATTTGATCTTCTAAATCTAATTTTTGAGCCTTGGGGACAGGACAATGCAAAAATGAGCTAGGGAAAATTGAAAAATTAAAAAAACTCCCCCTAATTTTTTTACCCCAAAACTAGCGATCTGTGTGTTTTGAAAAAAGTATGGAAGTTTATGTCACCTAGCAGTTCTTTTTGGGATGCTTGCTATGACTAAAAATTTTGTGTCAACTATGATTTTTTTTTTCTCTTCGAGACTATTTTATATTCTTGGGGGCCACCTCGTCAAGACTACGATGGAGATCTCACGAAGAGGTTTCACCTCACCCCAAAACCCTCATACCTTTCCCAGGATATACATTTCACTGGGAAAAAAATGAAATTATCAACTCTGTGGTTTTTCTGCTGTAGCTTGGGGAAAAAAAAATAAAAAAAGGGAGGGGGGAAAAAGATTATACATTTAGATTTTGTTACAAAAAATGCTAGTTTTTCTTTTAAACCCCCATAAGTTGGCTTGCATGAAAAAATTTAAAACGAAATAATAATAACTAGAAAAAAAAAAAAATTTTATATATATATATATATATATATATATATATATATATAATTTTTAAAATTTTTAAAAAAATTTTATTTAAAAAAAAAAATTTAAAAATTTTTTTTTTTATATTTTATATTTTTTTTTATTTTTTAAAAAATAATTTTTAAAAAAAAAAATAAATTAAAAAAAATTTTTTTAAAAAAAATATTTTAAAATTAAAAAATTTTTAAAAAAAAATTAAAAATATTTTTTTTTTAAAGTTTTTTTTGCCACCAAAATTTTTTTAAAGGGGGGTTTTTAAAACCTTTTTTTTAAAAAAAAAAAAAAAAAAAAAAAAAAAAAAAAAAAATTTTGGCCTTTTTTTAAAAAAGCAACGCTCAATTTTCCATATAAGGGCAAGTGTTTTTTTTAAAATAATTTCGCCAAAAACATTCTGAACTAAAAAAATATATTTTATTGTGTTTTTTTTTTAAATTAAGTTGTTTTAAAAAAATTTTTTTGGGGGGCTAAATTAAAAATTTGGGGGTTTTTGGAAAAAGGATGTTTTTAAAGTTTTTCTTGGTTTAAATTTTTCATTAACATAAATTAAAAAAAAAAATCTTTAAACGTATAAGAAAAATTTTTTTAAAAAACAATTTTTGATGAGGTTCTTTAATTTACCCGTTTTTAAGGGAAAAAAAATATATATATATATATATATATATATATGTCGTGGTTTTAAAAAAAATTGGTTTTCAAAAAGCAACGCCTTTTTGCCATATAAGAAAGCGAAAATTTATATATGCAATAATTTCCAAAATCATTCTGAACATAACGAAAAAAAAATATTTCATTTGTTTGTTTATTATTAAATTAATGTTTTTATCTAAAAAATATTTAGTTGGGTTGGGTAAAATTTAAAAATTTGGGGGGTTGTAATAAAGGGGTTTTAGGTTTTAAAATTTTTCTTGGTACAAAATTATAAATTCTTACATTAACATAAATAAAAAAAAAAATCTTTAAACGTATAAGAAAATTTTTTGAAAAAGGGGGTTAAATTTTTTAAAAAAAATTTTGCTAATTAATTTTTTCCCAAAAAAAAAAAAAAAATAAATATAAAAATATATATATATATATATATATATATATATATAAATATATATATATATATATATAATATATATATATAAAACAAAAAAATCCAGTAATCAGGTGATATTAAAAATAAAAAACCACTATGAAAAAATAGAGGAATTTCCCAACCCTTTTGTGCTACTCACATTATCAAAGGGGAAAAAAAAAAAAAAATGACAAAGGATTATATAAGGGGGGGGAACACCTCACAGTCCCTCCCCAACAAAGACTAACCCCCCGTAGCGTAACATCCCCCACTCTGTGAAGAGGAAAAAAAAGAAAGGACCTGAAACTCTTCCCCAAAAAATTTAAAATTATCCAAAATTTTTTATTAAATTCTTCCCAAAATTTTTTTAATTATAAAAAAAAACCAATTTATATAAACCAAAAAAATATTCATATTATTTTCAAAAATGCTTTTAATGAAACATGATTCTATTATATTCCTCTCAACCATGGACTTGCTTGATACAACCTTCTCAGCATTTTGGGGGTTTAAAACCGA
>WNWK01013900.1:0-53472 GCA_009830355.1 Cherax destructor | reverse complement strand
CGGGTTTTTGGTTCTCGTTTTCTGCCAGACTTTAATCCCCTTTGGGGCTTTAGTATTCCTGTATCAGTAACGTGATGTACAGCAAAAATCTTCAAACATCTAACGAAACATAGCCACCCTGAGTTATGGCAACCAAATGTGCCCAATTTTTTTAAAAGGAGAGACACAAGCTTCTGAACTGCCGACATGTAAAGACAGGGATCAACTTTGTCCCCCTTTTTGTACGTTTTCCAGTGCTTTATATCGATTCTAAAATACGGTGCCCGAACCAGCATAATCAAATGAGGCCTAACCAAAGATAAAGGTTGAAGAACAACCTGAGGACTTCTTTTTTATGCTTTTGATAAAAACCCAAAGGATTCTTTTTTTTTGCGAACACATGCACTGTTGCTCTGATTTCAATTCTACTAAAAGCATTAAAAGTTAAATAACGTAGAACTTAGCCATACAGATTGTGAAAAGGATTGGGGTTATGGTGCAAAAACCCTTTAAAAACCAAGACGCAATGCCGCGTCGTAATAAGGCAAACAGATTCAATTTTATAAAGTGTAACAAAAAAACCCCAGGGTTATTTTAAAAACTTTTCATCAAAAAGGCCTCACCTAGATTAAAGCTTTTGGCCCCCATATTCAGAATGGATATTAATTCGTTGAAAACATTCAGCGAGAATGAAAATTAATACATAGCATTAGAAATCTTGTTTTGAAAAAATTGAAGCCCCTAAAATTACATTCACTTGTAAGACGAAGTGAGGGACATGATCGAGGATACAAGTGGAAAATGGGTTTTTAAACGGGGGTATAAATAAGGTCTTGAGGATATCTCCCCAAAAGGCCCAATAATGGATTCAAGTTAGATAAGTATAATTTGAAAGGTTTTTGGGAAATATTGGTTTGGAAATAGGGAGTTGATGAGTGGAAAGTCTGCCTAGTGGGGTTTTTAATCTAGGAGGGGTTTCAAATTTGGTTGGATAAATTCATGAGTGAGGGGGTTTTTGGTTTAGTGGGCTCGCACATGAGTAAATAGAATTATCAAAGCTTATTTCTTTGGAGCATTAAAAAGGGTTGAGCAAATATTCTGTTAGTGGGAGGGATTGTGAAGGACCTCCTAGTAGGGGCCCAACAGGCCCTGCAGTATTCCTCCTCCATTGTTATGTTCTTATGTTCTTAAGGTTTTTTACACAGTATCACACAAGAGACTGGTTCAAAATTTAAAGGGGAGGCAGGAATGTAGGGAAAGTTCTCAATGGATCGGGAATACCTGACAGGTGGAAACAACGGTGTTGGTAGTGAAAAAATGCAGAGTGGGGCATTTCGAGTGGGGTTCCACAAGGTTCAGTCCTAGGCCCAGTTCTGTTTCATGCATATGTGAATGACATGATGATGTGAAACTGATAGGGAAAAACAAGCACTCGAGGATCGGAAAAATTAAAAGAGTTTGGATGGCTGCAAATCTGGTCTGACAAAAGCTCCCGGGTTTAACCACAGCAAGTGAAAATCTGGTTTTGGAAATACAAAGAAGAACAAGGGTACAGGCTAGAGGAATCAAAGGCTGCAAAAATTTACTTAAAGACGGATCTTGGGGATTTTGTCCCCTAGGCCCAAAACAATCAGATAACTGCTGCAGATGGGCATTGGAAAAAAGAGAATAGCATTTCGACATCTAAGTAAAAGTCTTCCCCACACAGTACACTGTGTAGTCAGTACGGGGGGTATACAGCACCGAGGAACCCCCACCTAGTCAAACCAAGAAACTGGAGAAAGTGCAAAAGTTTGCAAAAAAAACTAGTCCCGGGGCGGGGTATGCCCCACGGGGGGTTAAAAGAAATCGACTTGACAACACTAAAAGGGGAGGAGAATGGGGAACATATAACGACATATAAAAACTGAGAGGGGAAATTACAAGGTAGACAGAGACAGAATGTTCCCGAGTGGGCCCGCAACAAGGGGACACAGTTGGAAGTTAAGACTCAGATGAATCACAGAGATGTTAGGAAGTATTTCTTCAACCCGGGGTGGGGAAATGGAATATTTGGGGGAACGAAGTGGAGGGGTTCCCTTTTAAAAAGGGGTTTAAAAGTTTGGGCCGGGGAAATGCCCCGTGGGGGCCCAGTGAAGGGGGTGGGGGGGACCTTTACTCGACCCCTGCAACCACAACGGGGGATACACACACACAAAAAACACACACACACACACACACACACACACACACACCCCCCTTGAAAGTTTTTTTGGGAAATTTTCCCGTGTTACTAACTTTGTGGATCTAATAATCCGGGAAGTTCTTTTATCGTGACTCAGTGTCCCACCCAGAGCATCGTGACTTCGCGGGGCCCCCCCCGACATTGACTGTGGGGTCCCTAAAGCATCGTGACTGTCAGCGTGCCCTACCCAGAGCATCGTGACTGTCGCGTGCCCTACCCAGGGCATCGTGACTGTCAGCGTCCCTACCCAGAGCATCAAAGAATATGAGTCTATTAAACAATAATAAAACAACCTACCGTCTCAGCATTATCAGCAGCGTATAGGAGTCAGCGTTTTAAATCCATGGCATCAGTCACTGCCTCAAAAACACTAACTCCGTGTGGAAACTGTAGATGGTCAATTATCTGAAAGGATAATAATTTAAAGTTTTGATGATATATTCAGTTCTGCTCAAAACACGTTTTACACACAATCTTTTTACATTAATGTTGGAAGCAGAATTTAGTGCATCATTTATTATAAACTACTGTATTTCTTCCTTCTGCAACATAAAGTGAATACATCAATTTTTGACATTAAAAGTTATGAGGTAGAGAATTGGGATGCTCGAATGCATCTGAGAAAATACGATCTGGATAAGAATTATTTTGAGAATGTAATAGAATTTATAAGGTGTGAGACACTTGCCCTGAAGACAGTGGAATGTGAGGTAGCGCCGTCCAAGATGAAAATTACGGAATAGTTGTCATTTGATGCTGTGGTGAGCACAGCCTCCACTACCTGCGTTAGTAGTCCAGCCTTCACCACCTGCGTTGTTAGTCCAGCCTTCACCACCTGCGTTATTAGCCCAGCCTTCACCACCTGCGTTATTAGTCCATCCTTCACCCCTGCGTTATTGTCCGCCTTCACCACCTGCGTTGATAGGCCAGCCTTCACCACCTGCGTTGAATGACCAGTCTGCTCCACCTGTTGAATGACCAGTCTGCTCCACCTTCGTTGAATGACCAGTCTGCTCCAAGTGCATCAAGGACGAGTTGAAAATGTGTTTAGCTGCTGTAAAATGAGGTTTAATTCTTAGTGTCGCACTTTCTGGAGTCATGAACAATTAGAATTTGACTATAATAAATGAGTTCTTATTGTCAAGGAAAACAAGAACTTCATATCTGAAGTCAAGATGAGTCTTCTTTACTTTTATCCACTGGAGTGAAAACCCTCGTGCTGCCATTAAGAAGTCTCCAAACTTTTCACTACGAGGGCCACATTAAAGTCTCCAAACTTTTCACTACGAGGGCCACATTAAGAAGTCTCCAAACTTTTCACTACGAGGTCCACATCGTACGTTATACACAATTTCGTGGGCCAAAAAGAAAAATATGTCTTATAAATAAATACAAATGAATAAATAAAAGTTAAATGAATGAATAAGTTTTATTGGATCCTTTTTGTAATCAGCATTAATATGATTCAGAACAAAGGAGAAATGTGATAATTATCAAGAAACAACAACTTGCTTGATCTGATCTTATTTGATAGAATGGAAGATATATTACAGAAATAGAGATGATTTGAATGGTTTACAGAATAAAATAAAATAAAATTGAGCTCAAAGTAGTGGAAGTGTTCGATTTTTGCCGATGTTGAAGACTAAACAAATCACTACACGCGTCCAATACACGTCAACTGTTGGGTCTAATAAGCATTCACGAATGGGCTGATATTATTTATACATGTACATTATTTATACATGATAAAGTTGATATGTTAGCCAAGAAGAGTACCCTGAAGGAGAATATAGAATATATATGTGGCATATTCCTTTAAGGAAAACGAGGAGAAAATGTAAACTAGAAAAAGAAAGGCGCTCCCTATACAAGCGAAGGCAAAGAATAACAGAGCGCCTATAAGAGACCAATATATCTGTAATACGTAGGGAGACACTGGTCAGAGAAATAACACACATCGAACTAAAGTTAAAGGAATCTTATAGGAGACAAGATAAATAGGAAGAACTAAAACCCATAAATGAACTGAAAGAAACCAAAAATATTTCTTATGCAAAATCAAAGTCGAGAACAACATCCAGTATTGTGCCCCTACTTAAACGGGATGGGTCCTACACAGATGACAGCCAGGAAATGAGTGAGCTACTTAAGTCGCAATATGACTCAGTTTTTAGCGAGCCGCTAACCAGACTGAGAGTCGAAAACCTAAATGATTTTTTTATGAGAGAGCCACAGAATTTGGTAGACTCGAACCTATCTGATATTATCCTGACGTCAAATGACTTCGAAAAGGCGATAAATGACATGCCCATGCACTCCGGCTCCAGGCCCAGACTCATGGAACTCCGTGTTCATCAAGAACTGCAAAAAGCCCCTATCGTGGGCTTTTAACATCCTATGGAGAGGGAGCATGGACACTGGGGTCGTCCACAGCTGCTAAAAACAACAGACATAGCCCCACTCCACAAAGGGCAGTAAAGCAATAGCAAAGAACTGCAGACCAATAGCACTAACGTCCCATATCATAAAAATCTTTGAAAGGGTTCTAAGAAGCAAGATCGCCACTCATCTAGATACCCATCAGTTACACAACCCAGGGCAACATAGGTTTAGAGCAGGTATCTCCTGTCTGTCCCAACTACTGGACCACTATGACAAGGTCTTGGATTCTCTAGAAGACTAATAAAATTCAGATGTAGTATACACAGACTTTGCAAAGCCTTTGACAAGTGTGACCATGGTGTAATAGCACAAAATGCGTGATAAAGGAATAACAGAAAAGTTGGTAGATGGATCTATAACTTCCTGACAAATAAAACACAAAGAGCAATAGTAAACAGAGTAAAGTCTGAGGCAGCTACGGTGAAAAGCTCTACCACAAGGCACAGTACTCGCTCCCATTCTATTCCTCATCCTCATATCTGAAATAGACAGAGATGTAAGCCATAGCTCCGTGTCTTCCTTTTCGGATGACACTCGGATTGCCATTACAGTGACCTCCATTGAAGACACTGCAAAACGCCAGCGACATAAACCAAATCATCAAATGGGCCACTCAAAACAATATGAAGTTCAATGAAGAGAAATTTCAACTACTCAGATATGGAAAACTTGAAGAAATTAAAACTGTATCAGGGTATACGACAAATTCTGACCATACAATGGAGCAAAAAAGTAATGTGAAGGACCTGGGAGTGATAATGTCAGAGGATTTTGTCTTCAAAGACCAGAACAATGTATCTACCGCATCTGCTAGAAAATTATAGGATGGATAATGAGAACCTTCAAAACTAGGGACGTCAAGCCCATGATGATCCTCTACAAATTGCTTGTTCTCTCTTGGCTGGAATACTGCTGTACACTAACGGCCCCCTTCAAGCCTGGCGACATTGCAGACCTGGAGAGTGTACAAAGAACTTTCACAGCACACATAAGTACGATAGAGCACCTAAATTACTGGGAACGGATGCAGTTCCTTGATTTGTATTCCCTGGAACGCAGGTGAGAGAGATACATGATAATATACACTTGGAAAATCCTAGAGGGATTAGAACCAAACTTGCACACGGAAATCACTCCCTATGAAAGCAAAAGACTCGGTAGGAGACGCAGCATTACCCCAATGAAAAGCAGGGGCGCCACGAGTACACTGAGAGACAACACCATCAGTGTCCGGGGCCCAAGACTGTTCAACTGCCTCCCAGCATACATAAGGGGGATTACCAATAGACCCCTGGCTGTCTTCAAGAAGGCACTGGACAAGCACCTAAAGTCAATACCTGACCAACCGGACTGTTGTTTCCACCATGAGGCATGGACACTGGGGTCGTCCCGCAGTTACTAAAAACAACAGACATAGCCCCACTCCACAAAGGAGGCAGTAAAGCAATAGCAAAGAACTACAGACCAATAGCGCTAACGTCCCATATCATAAAAATCTTTGAAAGGGTTCTAAGAAGCAAGATCGCCACTCATCTAGATACCCATCAGTTACACAACCCAGGGCAGCATGGGTTTAGAGCAGGTCGCTCCTGTCTGTACCAACTACTGGACCACTATGACAAGGTCCTGGATGCTCTTGAAGACAAACAGAATGCAGATGTAGTAAGTAAGTAAGTAAGTTTATTCAGGTATACACAAATACAGTTACATAGATTATCATACATAGCAGCATATGTGTAGAGAACCCAGGATAACCCAAAAAGTGTGACCATGGTGTAATAGCACACAAAATGCGTGAAAAAGGAATAACTGGAAAAGTTGGTAGATGGATCTATATTTTCCTAATAAGTAGAACACAAAGAGTAGTAGTCAACAGAGTAAAGTCTGAGGCGGCTACAGTGAAAAGCTCTGTTCCACAAGGCACAGTACTCGCTCCCATCTTGTTCCTCATCCTCATATCTGACATAGAGAGAAATGTAAACCATAGCTCCGTGTCTTCCTTTGCAGATGACACCCAAATCTTCATGACAGTGTCCACCATTGAAGACACTGCAAGACTCCAAGCAGACATCAACCAAATCTTTAAATGGGCTGCATAAAACAATATGAAGTTCAATGATGAGAAATTTCAATTACTCCAATATAGAAAATGCGAGGAAATTAAAACTTCATCGGAGTTTAAAAAATTACAACCACACAATAGAGCGAAAAACTATTGTTTTTCTAGGCAAATGTCAGGATGGATAATCAAAACCTTCAAAACTAGGGACTCCAAGACCATGTTGACACTTTACAGGTCGCTTGTTCTATCTAGGCTGGAATATTGCTGCACACTAACTGCACCTTTCAAGGCAGGTGAAATTGTTGACCTAGAAAATGTACAGAGAACCTTCACGGCACGCATAACTGCGTCAAAACACCTCAGTTACTGGGAACACTTGAAGTTCATCAACTTGTACTCCCTAGAACGCAGGCGGAGGAGATAAATAATTGTATACACTTGGAAAATCCTAGAGGAATTAGTACCAAATTTGCACACGAAAAATCACTCCCTATGAAAGCATAAGATTCGGCGGACGATGCAACATCCCCCCAATGAAAAGCAGGGGTGCCACTAGCATGATAAGAGGCAACACAATAAGTGTCAGGGGAACAAGACTGTTCAACTGCCTCCCAGCATACATAAGGTGGATTACCAATAGACCCCTGGCTGTCTTCAGGAAGGCGCCGGACAAGCACCTAAAGTCAGTTCCTGACCAACAGGGCTGTGGTTCGTACGTCGGAAGGCGTGCTGCCAACAGTAACAGCCTGATTGATCAGACCCTGATCCACCACGAGGCCTGGTCATAGACCGAACCGCGGGGGCGTTGACCCCCGAAACCTTCTCCATGTATACTCCAGGTAGAAGTAGATTAAGAGAGAGGGAGGGAGGGAGAGAGAGGACTGGGTACACCATATAAGGTGTACTGGAAGTGACGTGTGTGTGAAGATGTGTAAAATACAAATGCAACAGTTGGTTATATTTACTCAAAATATTCCGCCTACAGAAAGGGATTTTTCAGTGTTGTAGGGAGGAAGCAGAGTAAGCACTGGAGCAGTAAAGATGTTAGAGTCCATCAAGCTGGTAAAAAGAAGTTTTAAGGTGGTCAGTTCCTCCACCTGGAGAAATAGTTCAGCACAATAGTCAAGAACAATGTGAAAGTGAAGCTTGAAGATCAGACTTTTTGTACTGCCAGAGGTGAGGAGCGGACGAATCTAGATGACAATTTAGAAGACTGGTCGACTGCTAGAAGTAAAAATATAAGAACTGAGAAGCACTACAGCAAGCCTAGAGTCCCATGCTCAGCAGGCCATTTTGAAATTCATCTCTTCTCGCTTACAACCAGCGGTTAACTTGTGGAAGAAGTCCTTTCCACCACGACACCGTGTCGTTGCAGCGCCATGACACCGTGTCGTTGCAGCGCCATGACACCGTGTCGTTGCAGCGCCATGACACCGTGTCGTTGCAGCGCCATGACACCGTGTCGTTGCAGCGCCATGACACCGTGTCGTGTGCAAAAGTTAGGTATCTTTATTGCCGAAACGTTTCGCCTACACAGGGGACTTCTTCAGCTAACCTTGAAGGAAGAGATTTGAGGCTGTCAGTCCCCGAAACTCATTTGTGGGATTAAGCATTGTGAAGCTGAAGCTTGAAAATGAAGCCTTTTGTGGAGAAAATTCTCCAAAGGAGGGGGGTATGCGCCCTTACTACCCTTGTTAAGGGCCCTCACCCTTTCCTCCCTTAGGAAAGGGCCAGAGGAGGCGCGTCTGGCTGAGAAAAACAATTTAATTCAAGCCAGATGTACTGACGACAGTGTGTCACAAATTGTGCTGACCACAGCACCACGAGACACCTCGTGGCTGCACGAGGCACGAGCCACAAGGCAGCATGAGGGGCAGATTGAATACAGGCTCCGTAGAGGTCATACTACTCTAGGGGTCATGCGGCGCGAGGCGACGTAAATCAACAAAGAAATTACTCGTACGCGTCCGTTAATCTCCACTAACGTCGGGAAATAAGATAAGAACTCTGTTCCAGCGCGTTTAGTGAATAACATCAACATTGCAGTATATTCAGAAGTGTGCGCAGCTTCTTACTGCAAAAAGACGAACAGCCCTGTGAAGTGTGAAGCAATAGATGTTCCTCTGCAGGAGTCGGGGATGGCTGCGACTTCTTGGATTCATCACTAAGTATTAAGTAACATACAGTCCACGTTATCGTTGGTGCACATACTCCACATAGTGGTCCTTACGAACCGGATGTATGGTCCTTACGAACCGGAAGTTTGGTCCTTACGAATCGAAAGTTGATCGTATTCGTACCAGGAAAGTGACCACATGGTGGTCCAAAGACTTATACTACAGTGTATAAATGTCTACGATCCAAGGTCCTTCGAGAAAAGCTGTAAAACTATTGTTTTTACAAAAGAAACCAGAATATATGGGTCCCTACTCTCAATCAAAGAGTATGGGAAGCTCTCGCGAGGCATAGAAAACGCGAGCTGGCAGGCGCTCACCCGACACCCAAGAAGAAAACGGTAGTCGGGTCACCCATGGTTGGGGGACAGTACTTCTGGGGGGCCACTCCCCCACTACCCCACTCACCCACGCGGGAGCAACACTTCAAATTCTGCTTAAGTCAGCGAGAAGCAGATTGACTGGCACATGGCTGGTCTGTGAATGTGTATAGTATAAACAGTTTATATATATACACAGTGTTTATAATGTTTATAGACACAAATTAAGAGAAGAAACTGTGCATTATGTTTGTCTTATATAATATAGGAAGTGATATTAAGTTTAAACTTTCATATTAATTAACATTGTAACAGTGACATATGTATGTGTATAAACATTGAATATATATGTGTAATGTGTATACAGTAATATTTTCATGTGTGAAGTGACGTCAGTGCTGAGACTCAGTTTAGCTGAGACAGCAATTCAGGACATAAACAAACACCGCGTGTTGTTTCGTCCATATGTACACTGACCTTGAAAGACACGGTTAGTGGGTCAGTAGTGTGTTGATGCAGTCAAAACAAACTCAGCTGGAGTTTTTAAACACTCTAAGTGTGCTGTTAGTCATTTTACTAGCAAGATGTCATCATTAACCACAAAATTCAACACATTACAGACGAAAATTACGCAATTAGAGCAATTAATTTCAGTCTGTATAGGTTTAACCCAAGACACAAATATAGACTATGATCAGTTGGAAATTAAATCTCAATTAATTAATAAACGTCTGGAAATCATTAATTCAGGCTATGAGATCTATGAAAAGGAATTTCTAGATTCCAATCCGACAGAGGAAGAAATTAAAAGTGTCTTGGATGCCTTTAGTGGACAACAATTAAGGTGGACAGGAATACAGGCTATCTGCCGCAAAACTTTGTCACAGAGACCTACAGCCAGTGGTCAGCAGACACCTGTCTCCACACCTGTCCACACACCTGCGACACCTGTCACACCTGGTGTTACCTTACCAACTCTTCCCAAATTGGCTATGCCTATTTTTGAAGGTAATGATTATGAAGAGTTCATTAGTGGGATTAATTCTTTAGTGAATTCACGTACTGACATAGATGAGATTGCTAAGTTCAATTATCTCAGATATCTCGTGAAAGGTGAACCCTATGAACTGATTAAATAATTTCCGGTGGTCAAAGGCAATTATGCTCTAGCTTTACGTGTCTTAGATAATTATCTTGATGCTGACAAAGCCAGGGTTAGACATGCAGTCTTAATATCAAGCTTGAAACCACCCAAACATTGTCTTTCAGACTTACAGTCATTTAGAATCACACTAGACAATAGTCTTATAACTCTAGGAGTTAAATATGATCTAAGGCAATGTGACTGGTTTATCAGTGGTATTATACAAGATAAACTGTCAACACAAACCATTGAACGTTTAAATATTATGTTCAATAAACGCTATTTCACTTGTGAAGAAATTAGCAAGGGTTTACAAACAATAGTCTCATGCATGCAAGCAACGAGACAAGATGAGAAATCCACCAATCCTGTTGTGGATAATAAACCTTCAACTCAGTACAAAAGGAGTGTACCTACTCCCACTAAACCACATAATGGGAAATCCTATGTAGGCACTGTGAACACAACAGACAGTAAACAGACTGTCACACATAAACGTACTCCAAAATGTGTACTTTGTGATGGAACACATTGGGCACAGTATTGCATTCAATACACAACAATGGAGGCACGGAAACAACGTGCTCAACAGCTGAAACGGTGCATTAAGTGTTTAGGTGAACACAAGGGAGGTAAATGCTCACTGAAGAAGTGTTTTAAATGCAAGGGAATGCATCACACAGCATTATGCCCAAGCACATATGCTGAACAACCGACTTCCACAGAGTCAGGAAGTCAACAAACAGCAGCATTGAATGTGAGAGATAAGTCTAAATCGACTGCTCTCCCAATAGCTCGAGTAGAGTTATCACATAAATTACACAAAACCAATGTGCTAACATTATTTGATCAAGGCTCACAAAGGTCTTTCATAAGACGAACAGTGTTGCAAAAACTGAATAAACAACCCCATGCCAAAATACAGTTAGAAATAGCTGGATTTTTCCAAAGTTCTGGTAAGCAGAAATATGACCTAGCCAAATTTACTGTTGGTCTAGGAAGCAGGAAAAAGCCAGTAGAAGCTGTGGTAGTCGATGATTTGCCTAAGTCAGTGCAGATCCGGGGATTAAGAGATACAGTTGCAGCACTGAAGGCAGCCAAGGTCAAGTTAGCCTGTCCTGACATACAGACGGAAACAATTAGTCCAATTGATTTAATCATTGGAAGTGATTACTATCACTGTTTTGTGGAAAATATAGTAAGTAAACATGATGTTCACTTGCTGAAAACAGCTGGAGGCCATATGATATGTGGTCCAATTCCCTCTCAAAGCGGGAAAGAAGCTGAAATTGATTCAGTAGAAAATGTACTAGTTACAAGAATAACTGCTGATCATGTACCACAACAAAAATTATCATTACTGGAAGAAATGAATGAACCAGTTGATAAGTTGTGGGATTTAGATGCGATAGGTATAGATGTAAATAAACCAAGCCCACAGGAGTCTGAGACTTATAACCAATATTTGGACACTGTCAAATATGAAGATGGACAGTATTGGGTTAGGTTACCATGGAAATTAAATCCACCACATCTACCTAGCAATTATCGCATGGCTTTCGGACAAATGAAAGCACAAATACATGAGCTCAGGAAGAATCCAGAGCTGCTGACTGTCTATGATAATATCATACAAGAACAGTTAGACAATAAATTCATTGAGGAAATAGTCGAAGATAAGTTGAAGAAAGATGCTCATTATCTACCGCACCACGGAGTCAGGAAAATTTCTGAAACCACTCCACTACGTGTTGTATACAATTGCAGCGCACGTGCAAATAAAGATGTAGCAAGCCTTAATGACTGTCTGATGACCGGACCCTCACTAACTGAGAAGCTTGGAGACGTGCTTATGAAATTTCGCACAAATCCATATGCCTACACGGCTGATATTTCCAAAGCTTTCTTAAGAGTAGGACTACAAGAAATAGATAGAGATTATACTCGATTCTTGTGGCCAGAAAATCCACATGATCCTCAAAGTCCTGTGAAAACTTATCGTTTCAAGTCAGTATTATTTGGTGCAACATCCTCTCCATTCTTACTAGAAGCTACTCTTAATACACATTTGAAGAAATCTGAAAGTCCCTTCAAAGAAATCTTAAAGAAAAGTTTCTATGTGGACAATCTTCAAGGTACTGTGAAAAAAGAGGAGGTTTTGAAATCCTTATACAGAGAAGCTAACAAGGAGATGAAAGTAGCAAATATGCCTCTTAATTAAGGATGTGGAATACTAATTCAAATCAATTAAGGGAACTTATCAAAGAAGATTTCCCTGAAGCTGAAATTCCTGAATGCAACAACATGCTTGGACTTGATTGGAATACACAGGAAGACACTTTGAGTGTCAAAAGGATAAACAATAAATCAAGCAGTACACTCACTAAACGTAGTTTACTGTCAGAGGTATCACAATGTTTTGATCCTCTAGGACTCGTCTCACCAATTACCATAAAGGGTAAAATGCTTGTGCAAGATGCATGGAAGCTCAAAATAGGTTGGGATGAGAACTTGCCTCTAGAAATGAGTCAAGAATGGGATGAAATATCCAAGGAGTTTAAACAACTTCATCAAATTAAATTTCCCAGACAAATAGGTCAAGAGGGAAACAAGTACACATTACATGTGTTCTGTGATGCGTCAACCAGAGGTTATGGCGCTGTAGCTTCCATGAGTAACGCTGAAGGAAGTACTTTAATTACTTCAAAGGCCAGGGTTGCACCCTTGAAGGTCAGAACAGTACCACAATTGGAACTGACAGCACTCTATGTAGGTACAAAATTAGCTGTCTATCTCAACAAAGTACTTGATCATCTCACTATTGAAAAAACTGTGATCTGGAGAGACAATGAAGCAGTTCTCCAGTGGTTAAGAAATAATAAGAGTAAGTTGGTCTATGTACAGAATAGAGTAGCAGAAATAAGAGAGATGCAGAGCGACTATCTCTTTCTCCACGTCTCTACACAAGAGAATCCAGCTGACATGTTGTCACGTGGTGTCCCACTCAAGAACTTTGTGGATAATAAATTATGGCTCCACGGACCTAACTGGCTCTCTAGTGAAAATAACTGGCCACAGCAAAAAGCTTACATTATGCCAGAAGAAACAGTCTGTTTGAACACAGCAGAAATAATCTGTTTAAATACAGCAGACACAAAAGAAATAGTCATTGATGGATCTAAATACTCATCTTTGGGTAAACTCTTAAGAGTTACAGCTCTTGTCTTTAAATTCATTAAAGGGATAAAACCTAATTATGAATTACTTGAACCCATTAAATACTGGATAAAGTTAATACAGAAAGATGTTTTCTCTACAGAGTATAAATTTCTGGAAACTCAGGATAAATCACCAAAGAAACCTGATATGATTAATTCTTTAGAACTTTATCTCGACTCAGAAAAGATTATAAGATGTCGAGGAAGAATTCATAATTCTTTACTACCTAAGGAAACAATACATCCAGTATTGATCCCCAAGAATCACTGGCTAACAAGACTGATTATTCAGAATGCCCACAGTAACGTGTTACATGGTGGTGTAGCTGACACTCTTTGTCACATACGACAATCCTACTGGATACCTCAAGGTCGACAAAGTGTGAAGAAACAAATAAGAGACTGTATTACTTGTCGTCATTATGATATGCGAGTATGTCAGTATCCAGGTCCACCTCCATACCCTTCTGAAAGAGTATGTCATGTCACTCCATTTGAGGTGACAGGTGTAGATTACACTGGACCAATAATTTTAACTAAGACAGTCGACAAAGTTCCTATCAAGGTGTACATCTGTTTGTTCACCTGTGCTACAACTAGAGCAGTACATCTAGAAGTAGCCACTGATATGTCTGCTGAAACCTTTATCAAATTATTTAGAAGGTTTGCAGCCAGAAGGGCATGTCCCAGGCTGATGATATCAGACATTGCAACGAATTTTGTTGCAGGTGCTGCTTACATAAACAAGATTTTTGAGCAGCCTGAAGTACAACAGATGCTGAATCAACGCAATTGTCGTTGGAGATTCATTCCTCCTAAATCCCCATGGCACGGCGGATTTTACGAAAGAATGATAGGCATTGTGAAACGTTGTTTAAGGAAGACTCTTCATCGTCAGAGAATCGACTTAGAAGAATTTCGTACAGTCGTAACTGAAATAGAAAATAGAGTCAACAACAGACCTTTAACGTATGTTACCGATGATCTGGACAATTTAGAAGTGTTAAGTCCATCTCATTTACTACATGGCAGAAGGCTCGAACCTGTTCCTCCCATGAATGATAAAGAAATCATAGAGGATCCTACTTATTTCGAACCTGAACAACTCAGGCGTAATTTCAAACACCTTAATAAAGTGATTGAACGCTGGGAGAAAATTTGGCGAGAAGACTATCTCACCTCATTGAGAGAACACTTCTATGGAGCTGGTGTTCCAGAAAATTATAAGTCCTTAAGACCTGGTGACATAGTGATTATTAACCCTTTACCGGGCCATGAATCAAATTTGAGAATTTGCAACATTTGTAACCTATATTCTGATAATATAAGCAATTCTAAGACCTATTTATTTGTGGTCCTTTTTCAAGTTTATTTATTTTTGGTCCATAAAATGGCCTTTTTGGCAGAATCAAATATGAGGCCAATCCCAACAAAGGTTAAACTATAGGTGACAGATTCGCATCATATTTGATGCCATTCCTGACAACGGTATGTGTCTAAAAGAATCATAACAGCTACTAATAACTGATAATAAAAGGCATATATATACATTTAAGGTTTATTAATAAACAACTGGGTTAAACCAAAGGCACAGTAACTTGATTTCAATAATTTTAACACATTTATAGTATTTGACATTATACAAAAATTGCAAAAATGTTACAAAAATATGGATATGGCACCAAATGAGTATCCTTTCTGTATTTATTGTGACAAACATTTTTATCAGAGGTATTTATGCATCTTGTTTCTTATCCACTTCCTCATTACTGTCACTGTCATCACATAACTCTGGCACAATGTAATCCCTTTTCTTTGAGCCCTTGATCCATAAAACATTTGTGTTTAACTGAAATGAACAGAAAACACAAAATGAGCCTCGAAATTGAGCAAATTTTATATATTTACAAGGTAAAAGCACTCGTATATCAATGAATTTGATTCAGCATGCAATTGGTAGCTATTATTGACAAAGATGGCCTTATTGTTATTTGTTAATCCATGATATATGATACCTTCATTGGTAAATTTGTTATCACCATTGTCTGTTTTGGCCTCACATATGATACACTCAGTGGCAAATGACATTCTATACTTGTCAGGCCGAGCCTCATAAATGATACCAAAAATGTAAACAAAACTTCAAGTGCATTCATTTGTTACTTATAAATACCTCAGGCAATTCATTTGCATCTCAAAATGAGGATAAAACATTCAATAATGCACTGGAAACACATTCAGTAACTTACCGACATTCTGGAGTGGTGTAAATTGGTGAAATATCAAGAGAGTCAGGCTGGAAATGCTCCTCCTTCAACACTTCAGACAGTACTGAAGACTTCTGGAGCTCTCAGCCAATAGCAGTCGACAACACCCAAGTGACAACACATTCAAGCTCTGCCCAGAAGGCTTGTGATTGGTTGGAGTGAAATTTGAAGTCTTTCTGAGGATATGCTTTGTGCTCATGGCGCCATGAAAACCATGTTTTTTGCGCCTCGTATGTGATGCCGGCGCGGTATAGGGTTAACAATGATGGTCCAAGGTCCCATTGGCCTCTTGGAAAAATTGTGACCATATATCCTGATGCTAATGGAATCATCAGGACAGTTGATGTTTTGAGCAAAGGTGTAGTGAATAAGCGGACCATAGATAAATTAGTGCCGTTAGAATTACACAGTGTTGAAAACAAAAATAAAATTAGTGATTCTCCAGAAACCACACAGACTGAAGCTGTTCAGAAAAGACAAGCAGCAGTGATGGCGAGTGAGAAAATCAAATTAATGTTAAGCGATGAGTAGTTCACTTTCAGTGAATTTTTCGCTGCCCCCCAGTGTGGAGAAAATTCTCCAAAGGAGGGGGGTATGCGCCCTTACTACCCTTGTTAAGGGCCCTCACCCTTTCCTCCCTTAGGAAAGGGCCAGAGGAGGCGCGTCTGGCTGAGAAAAAAATTTAATTCAAGCCAGATGTACTGACGACAGTGTGTCACAAATTGTGCTGACCACAGCACCACGAGACACCTCGTGGCTGCACGAGGCACGAGCCACAAGGCAGCATGAGGGGCAGATTGAATACAGGCTCCGTAGAGGTCATACTACTCTAGGGGTCATGCGGCGCGAGGCGACGTAAATCAACAAAAACATTACTCGTACGCGTCCGTTAATCTCCACTAATGTCGGGAAATAAGATAAGAACTCTGTTCCAGCGCGTTTAGTGAATAACATCAACATTGCAGTATATTGCAAAAAGACGAACGTAGAGACAATCGCAAGTTAATTCCATCGAAACAAGACGGTGACTTCAGCGGCATTCTACAATCAAGACAGCATTTCCGCCGTATATGGTGGAGCCAACACCATCGCTCAAAGTTACACGAGCAAGGTAAGAATTTGATGTTCTGGTCATACAGGGGACTGCGCAGTTCTTGTAGTCAAGAACATTCAAATTTTACCTATTGACGGCGGTTATGCGTGGACTTTTAAGTCCAAAACAGTGAGTAAAACGCCTTTCAGTCCATCTAAGACTGAAAATATGGACATATGCTCCTTTGGGGCAATATATACTCATGTGTGATATTTTTTCCAAACAGCCCTGTGAAGTGTGAAGCAATAGATGTTCCTCTGCAGGAGTCGGGGATGGCTGCGACTTCTTGGATTCATCACTAAGTATTAAGTAACATACAGTCCACGTTATCATTGGTGCACATACTCCATATACCTTTCATACTTCTGAATAAGACACTTACGCAGCACCTCGGTATTTCCATTACAAAGACTTTTCGCCAACCATTAGAAGACAGTAGAAGACGAGGTAGTCACTGCCTCTGCCTAGAGGATGACTCACCAACGTAATCATCAAGACTACCGTCGTGAAGATAATGTAATGGGCATTACTAGGAGTTAAGAAAACACACAACAAGAATGAATCTAGAGAGCCACGTAATGTGGTAAAATGTATTGTTACAATGAAGTGATATAGTATAAATATAGTCTTGAAGAATTCTGAGTTAGACAGAAGTGAATGACGCTGTTGCACCAGTAAGACCAACAAGTGGCACACACTTTTTAAGTGCAGACAACTAGACCAGCTGAATTTTAGCTCACAAACAATCCAATTGAAGCAGCTTTACCATGGAAAAGGCTGCTGCAGCTATCCTAGCAGGCTTTTGACATGTACACCGAATTGTTATACTCCTATGAACAAATATGTATCACGCTAAAATAAAAATTATTATTATTATTATTATTAATATTATAGCTCTCCTAATGAGAGAACTCGCGGTGAGTGCACATCACTTGGACGACTTTTATAATATAATAATAATATCTTTATTTACTACAAGTACATGTACAAGGTATACAGTCCTAGCTGACATCAATGGCATACTACTATATAGAAAGCCCCTTGTTATGCAGAGCATTTCGGGCAAATTAAGTCAGTTTTGTCCCAGGATGCGACCCACACCAGTCCACTAACACCCAGGTACCCATTTTAATGATGGATGAACATAGACAACCGGTGTAAGAAAACACGCCTAATGTTTCCACTCCATCGCCGGGAATCGAACCCAGACCCTCACCGTGTGAAGCGAGAGCTTTTGCCACCAGGCCACTGGGCACAGTTCCCATCTGTGCGACTGGCACATGTTTTGACCTGCAGATCCTTCGTACTAGAGTGACTCTCCGCCTTGCTGCTCCTATTCACAGTAAGTGCAAGTTTATTTACGGCAAAGTGTTAGTCGACCTGTATGGTCTTCATACACTTCAGAACGCTCTGTAATATACCAACATTTCCTGAAATCCACGATGTTAATATATTCTTGTAAGTACATTGTGTGACCTAACCAACATGTCCTGAAATCCATAAAGATAAAAAATTCCAGTACATTGTGTTAGCTACTAACAGGACTTAGAATCTACAATACTAACATATAGCAGTGCATTGTGTGACCTAACACGTCCTGGAATATACAGCAAGTAAGCAAGTAAGTAAGTTTATTCAGGTATACACAAATACATTTACATACATTATCATACATAGCAGCATATGTGTAGAGAACCTAGGATAACCCAAAAAAGTCAGACAGAGTGACTTATTTCCATTGGGGTCCTTTTTATACTTTAATATTTTACTTTGTAGGATATATATGTTATTATATTATAAAGGATATATGTATACTAGGAATAAGTTAAAAAGAGTTATTTACATATACATGTGTGTTAGCTAAAAAAATAAAAAATCATTCTCCTCCCTTTCTGTCGCTACATTCATTAGGTACCTTTTGACTCTCTTCTTGAACTGGCTCATGCTATGACTGGCTTTGACATGTGCAGGCAGTCTGTTCCATTCCTTTATTGCTGTACAATAAAAGGTGTTTGAAGCCTGGCCACTGACTGTGGGAACTACAAAGTTGTGCTCTCTCCCCCTAGTACTATGTCTGCTTTGGTTCCCAGCCTTGACAAAATTGGCAGCAAGATATTCTGGACACTGTGAGCAATTTTATAAACTTGATTTAATTTAAGTTGTTTTACTCTGTCTTCAATATTCAGCATATCCAATTGTTGTAATTCATCCTGGCCTACATGCTCTCTTGGACCCAGGTCCAGGATGAATCTTACCATTTTGTTCTGGGTGATTTGCAGCTTATCTTTCAGTTTTTTTGTCAAGGCAGAGTACCATGAAGAGCAAGCGTAGTCAATATGACATTGTATAAGGGATAGATATAGGGTCCTGCGAGCCTCAGTAGGTAGACACTGTGCTTGTCTGTAGAGGAACTTCAGTCTGGCATTCGCTTTCTTTACTACACTGTTACCTATCAATTATCCTGACATGCATGGGTCAAAGGGGATTCCCAGATATTTTACTGAGGAAACTGTAGTGATGGATTCCCCATTACACCGGATATTAAAATTATTTTCCCTGCTCAGTTTATATTTCGTGCCAAAGAGTATGGCTTCTGTTTTCCCGAGATGTAACGATAGTTTGTTGTCTACTAACCATTTTCTGCAGGACTCCAGTACTCCACTAACATAAACCATGTTGGACTTACCAACATGTCCTGTTATCTGCATACCTCCCCAACTCAAAACGGCGGCCAGTGAGAACAATGACGTCCGTATTATCAGCGTCATCCTTATTGCAGTCCTGAAAGGAAAAGATAATTTAATATATTTTGCCATGCTGTATTATTGCGTAACTTAGATGTTTATATGAACATTTGTTCTCACCTGTTTTGCTTGTTAAGGTAGAGAAGACAGTCAGTCCCGTCTCTTGGACTGACTTAACAACCTCTAGTGGATTCTGGCCTTCCAGACCGTCATGTCAGTTTTTCAAACTGAGAACTGTGGATGACTCCACCACTTCGTCTATATTATTTCATTTTTCGACTAACAAAAATATTTTTTGCTCCTGATATCGAAGGTAACCCAGATTGTTTTTACTTAAAAATCAATAACTATAGTGATAGAGTCACTGATACGCTCGGAACTACTAAATGTCTCTAATGATGTAGTTGAAATCTTGGCAGTAAACATAAAGAATCAAAACCTGGTCATCGTGGTTGTATACAAGCTCCCGGATGCAACGTCCCAACAATTCCAGGAACAGCTTTTGAAAATTGACCACTGTCTGGAAAATCTTCCAGCTCCTGCCCCCAACATCTTGCTCCTGGGGGACTTCAACCTAAGGCACCTAAAATGGAGGAACATAGCAAATAGTGTTGTAGCAGAGATAACACCAGGAGGCAGCACAGATGAAAACTCGCACACACACGAGCTTTTAAATCTCTGCAACAAATTCATCTTAAACCAACAAATAATAGAGATTGTAGAATACATTGGACCTCATCTTCACTAACAATGATGATCTGATACGAAATATTACCATATCAAAAATAATATAATCAGATCACAACATAATAGAGGTTCAGACATGTATGCGGGGAGCCCCAGACTAACAAAATGTGATCAGTCGCGAGGGAGCCTTCATCAAATTCAACTTAAATAACAAAAACATAAGGTGGGACCAAATAAACCAGGTCCTAAATGATACAAATAAGGAAGATAGCCTAATCAACATGGATTCAAACCTATCTCTAGAACAAATTAACTCTGTGGCACTCGAGGTATGCTCAAGGTATATTCCTTTAAGGTAAAGGAAGAGAAGATGTAAACTAGAAAGAGAAAGGCGCTCCCTATACAGGCGAAGGCAAAAAATAACAGAGCGGCTAAAAGAGACCAATATACATGTAATATGTAGGGAGGCACTGGTCAGAGAAATAACAAACATCGAACTAAAGAATCTAAAAGAATCTTTCAGGAGTCAAGATAGATTTTGTCACCGAAGTGGCTAGGTTATTGTGCACCCCACATCCATCCTGTGGACGGTAGCGCAAGAGCATATGGATACACAAAAGGCCTAGGAACTAGGCCCCAAAAGGGTTAACAGGTGTACATATGGATTTATATCTACTCTTCACTTATCTGTTACAAGCAAATTTAGAGAATTTGCTTAATATGTCTGGTATCTTATTTTCATTAATAAGATATCTTGACATGTCACATAGATTATTATACTGTCTATCTCTGTATTCCTCAATAAGTGGACAATTAAGCACATAGTGTTCAAGACAGTGACCATATGCCTGACCACATAATTTGCATTTAGTTTGATCATCATCTGTGTGTCTCCCAAACTGCCAGAAGTACTTGTAGCCAAGCCTAAGCCTGGCCACTACAACATCAGTCAGTCTGTTCATATTGCAAGTTGCTCCATAAACATATTTATCTATGTTCATGTTATCAAAGTGGGTTATAGATCTACTCAGGCTTCTAACTGCATTCCTATAACAATAATTTTCATTATTTACTTCTCTCCTAATATTATTCCTAATGCTAGACACAGATATACCAAAGTTATATTCTACATTCTCCTTCTGGGTACTCTTCTTGGCAAACATATCAACTTTATCATGAAGGAGTAATCCAATGTGTGATGGAATCCATAGCAATTGTACATTAATTCCTTTGTCCCTGATTTTTGAGTATCTATACCTGGCTTCTCCAATGAGCATGTTGTTGGAGTCATGATTTGAGTCAAGAGCCTTCAGTGATGACATAGGAGTCAATAAATGCAAGAAGAACTAAAAGTAATAAATGAAATTGAAGGAAACCCAAAATATTTCTTTTCTTATGCCAAATCAAAGTCGGGAACAACATCCAGTATTGGAGCCCTACTTATACGAGATGAGTCCTACACAGATGACAGCAAGAAAATGAGTGAGCTACTCAAGTCCCAATATGACTCGGTTTTTAGCGAGCTGCTAACCAGACTAAGAGTCGAAAACCTAAATTATTTTTTTATGAGCGAGACAGAATTTGGTAGACTCAAACCTATCTGATATTATCTTGATTCCAAATGACTTCGAAAAGGCGATAACTGACATGTCCATGCACTCTGGCCCAGGCCCAGACTCATGGAACTCTGTGTTAATCAAGAACTGCAAGATAGGGGCTATCATGTGCTTTTAACATTCTATGGAGAACGAGCATGGACACAGAGGTCGTCCCACAGCTGCTAAAAACAGCAGATATAGCCCCACTCCAGTAAAGCAATAGCAAAGAACTACAGACCGATAGCGCTAACATTCCATATCATAAAAATTTTTGAAAGGGTTCTAAGAGGCAAGATCGCCACCCATCTAGATACCCTTCAGTTACACAACCCAGGGCAACATGGGTTTAGAGCAAATCGTTCCTGTCTGTCCCAACTACTGGACCACTATGACAAGGTCCTGGATGCTCTAGAAGACAAACAGAATGCAGATGTAGTATACACAGACTTTGTAAAAGCCTTTGACAAGTGTGACCATGGTATAATAGCACACAAAATGCGTGATAAAGGAATAACAGGAAAAGTTGATAGATGGATCTATAATTTCCTAACAAATAGAACACAAAGAGTAGTAGTCAATAAAGTAAAGTCTGAGGCGACTACAGTGAAAAGCTCTGTTCCACAAGGCACAGTTCGTACGTCGGGTTGCGTGCGGCCAACAGTAACAGCCTGGTTGATCAGGCCCTGATCCACCATGAGGCCTGGTCACAGACCGGGCCGCGGGGGCGTTGACCCCTGAAACCCTCTACAGGTATACTCTAGGTATACCAACTTTTAATTTGAATGCTTTTCAATCTCAAATTAACCGTCTCTTTAATTTATCAAATTCTCGTCGACCTCACTAGGTGTCGACGAGCCTGGTACCCAAATACTCTAGTTTTTTTAGTTTAATACCTTTATTATGCACCCCATACCCATCCTGTGGGCTGTAGTCTAAAAGATTACAGATGTGTATAATGGGTCCAGGGACTGGGCCCCAAAGTTTTGATAGCTGAACAAGTTACAAAGGTAATGAACTCACAAGTTACAAAGGTAATGAACTCACAAGTTACAAAGGTAATGAACTCACAAGTTACAAAGGTAATGAACCATTCACACGTCTACACCTGATCAAAACTGCAATGAGTTATTAATGTAAATGTTAGCTTTATTTACAGTGAGCAAAGTCAGGGTATTTTTCCAGAATGGTCTGTAATATACCACTGTGGATAAAATACTTTGACATATCTTGAACATTTCTGAGTGAGTTGTCTCTGAATTCATTAATTTTATCGCACTCCAGTACATAATGACGCAGGGTGTGACGCACTCCAGTTCATAATGACGCAGGGTGTGACGCACTCCAGTACATAATGACGCAGGGTGTGACGCACTCCAGTACATAATGACGCAGGGTGTGACGCACTCCAGTACATAATGAAGCAGGGTGTGACAATAATTCAACTGGCAAAGTTTACATCTTGTTTGGTCTACATCTGGTGGTGGTGATTTAACCTGCCAAAGATACTTGTAACCCAGCCGGAGGCGGGCGGTGGTGACATCCAAGAGTCTGCTTATTTTGTTGGATGCACCATAGACATGTGGCTCCTCGTTTACTTAAGAAGCCTATCGCACGGTTTCCCCATGGTCTAAGTTTCTCTGATTCTACGCAAACTAACTTCTACCTATGATCCATATCTCCATTTACCCTGAGTTTGAATTCTTTTCTATAATCAACAGTACCACTATATTGCCTAACACTGTGATGGATACAGGTGTTAGCCAGAGTGGACACACAGTCTCAGGGTGAGTGTGTCGTTGTACCAGCAATATACTGTGACCACATCAACGATTTTAGTGGGATTTCCAAGATTACTGGATAGTAGGAGTCAGGGTTGTTTATCACTTGGAAAACCAACCCAGGTGAGACTCCACTTTATGATGCTGTTGACTCTTGTGTTTTGCTTGCCAAGCCTAGGAGTTGGAGCAACTTAGACCATGGAAATGAAGTTGAAGCAACTTAGACCATAAAATGGAGTTGCAGCAACTTATACCATGTAAATCATGTTGGCCGGCTTGGACAATGGGAACCAATGCTAAGAGCCACTTCAGTAGGGAGGGTCTGTGAGTAGAAATGAGTACCGAAAACCGACGGGGAAACTCATGGGAGGAAGTCCATAAGAATGATGCGCGCTCGTAGATTCGAGCCGCGCAGTCTCCCTGAATGACGTGTGGTAGTCAGCATGTTTTATGAGTGTTTGTATACCTGGAGGATGTTCCAGGGGTCAGTGCCCCCGGGGCCCGGTCCGTGACCAGGCCTCGCTTAGAATTTTTAAAAGTTTTATGCATGAATCATGTCCCTGTTTTTCAGGTGCTAGAACATACAAAATACATCTGGGCATATTTCTTCTTAGTATAAGGAAGCTGTGTTTATTATGTAGTGGTTCAGACATGGGTGTTTATTATGTAGTGGTTCAGACATGGGTGTTTATTATGTAGTGGTTCAGACATGGGTGTTTATTATGTAGTGGTTCAGACATGGGTGTTTATTATGTAGTGGTTCAGACATGGGTGTTTATTATGTAGTGGTTCAGACATGGGTGTTTATTATGTAGTGGTTCAGACATGGGTGTTTATTATGTAGTGGTTCAGACATGGGTGTTTATTATGTAGTGGTTCAGACATGGGTGTTTATTATGTAGTGGTTCAGACATGGGTGTTTATTATGTAGTGGTTCAGACATGGGTGTTTATTATGTAGTGGTTCAGACATGGGTGTTCACGCTCTCCGACGACTGGTTGGTTTAAGATCCTTTCCCGGGTATTTATAGTGATTTGCTTTACGACATTTTCATTGAATTTTTGGCAGGTTGGTCTGTTGCCAGTGTTCATCGGGTACATATGTGCAATCAACATAACAGTATCGAGGCGGAGACATGGTACCTTGAAGCAAACTGTTCCCGTAATGACCTACATGGGCGAAGATTCTTTGTCGGCATAGGCCTAACATTCCCAATCGTGGTCATTTTGAGGGCAATAAGACTATACAACATTGATCTACGTGAGTGGCAGTAAACGCACACCCATTGATCATGTGGCAGTTTAAGGGTTAATAAACGGCTTCCACAGCTACTTGGCTAAGTTATATTTTTAAACCCAATATTCCTTAAACATATTAGATAAATAGTAAAAAGATTGCAACATGGATTTTTTAATACCAAATTTAATGGGAATAATCTTGTAATTTTTTTTACCATTCTATAGGTTTATCTTATGTTTATATATAAATAAACTAAAAAGCCTAATATAACAAGCAATTTGCAGAGGAGAGGAAAAAAAGGCATAAAAATATATATAACTTCTTTAATTTTCAATAAGGCAGGGAAAAATAAAGAAAATGTATAAAAGTACACTTTGGAGTCTTATAAAAGTAAGGTTTGCATTCCATATATTATTCATGTCTTCAATAGCCATAGTAAAGCAGCACATACCATCTCCCCCGAAAATGAAATTAAACTTGTTTTCCATTAATATATAAAATACATATAAATAAAAATGTCACATGTCTATGTAGACTGGCTATAAAAACATATACATTGAACTCCCACCTATGTTGATATGGGTGGAACACTATGCTGGCGAGCAGTGTTTTAATACAGCACTAGTGAGAGTCTCGTAATAATTAAAGATCCTAACACAGCTGAGTTTTTGATATTGCTATAGCACCTAGACTCTCTGGAAAAAAATTACTTTATTAGCTCATCTGATATTTTAAAAGAGGATAAACAAGCTGATAGAGCATTTTGGGAGACTGTATATGTTCCCAGCCCATCAAGTCTGACTAGATCAGTGGTTGGCATCCACTGTCTGTCTTCAACGATAAGGGTTTTGGATATTTTCTAAAAACAAGTCTTGAGAAATGTGTCACATTTCATGACAATGGGACTGATGAAGACTGGTGATCATCAGAGGAAGTAGATGAGATTTGAAAAAGACAGGTATCAGGTGACAAGGTAGAAATCATGTGAGTCAGTGGACTCCAACCAAGCCACCCATTTTCTCAAGGTCGAAGATTTTTTAAGAATCTGGTCGGTGACGTTGGACTGGAGAGGACTGGAGAGTACTGTTGGATGGATCCAAGGCTCATGCTCCTAGCAAGGTGACACTGGAGAGTACTGTTGGATGGATCCAAGGCTCATGCTCCTAGCAAGGTGACACTGGAGAGTACTGTTGGATGGATCCAAGGCTCATGCTCCTAGCAAGGTGACACTGGAGAGTACTGTTGGTTGGATCCATGGCTATGCTCCTAGCAGAGTGACACTGGAGAGTACTGTTGGATGGATCCATGGCTCATGCTCCTAGCAAGGTGACACAGTACTGTTGGATGGATCCATGGCTCATGCTCCTAGCAAGGTGACACTGATATGGTTGATGATCTTTCGGTTGGGGGAATTATTTCACGTATGACGAGGTTCATGCACTAACCTAGTCTCTCTGAAATATTTTAATTTTTGGATGCTCCTAAGGTATTGTAAAGTTACTGCCAGAGTGCCAATATACAAGAACGAAATGTTGAAAATATTGGACAAAGATTCTGTGATTTCATCGACAATAAAGCAGAAAAGAATATTGTCAAGAGGTCTTCCTGCCAGTTTCATGTTCACTAAACAGGAGTTTACTGGTGCTATTGTGACACGTTTGAATGAATATATAAAGGGAAAGGCAAATATTGATAAACAGCATAAGTACAGAATCTATTCTTAGGTAAATATATTGGAAAAGTTCAATTAAATCAAGGCTTTGGGTATGTCAGGATGGCTATGTATAACAATACTTGTTGATTCCTAAACTCGATCTGAGATGGTTTCAGTATCGCGGCTGCATCGTGACTAACCATCCTCACCTCAGCTCTGACAACAAGATGTCAGATGTTTTGTTTTCTAAAGTCACAGTGTAATGCACCGATAGAGAGTGGCATAGTGGTCTCAGGGACAATGCCTGGAGTTTACCTGGAGAGAGTTCCGGGGATCAACGCCCCCGTGGCCCGGTCTGTGACCAGGCCTAACCTAATTTCGGGAGCCCAGCTTCGTCCCACCGACATCGGCTCAGGAAATGTGACGGTTACCCATCTTCGTGGGCTCATTTACACGTCACCAACAGTGACCTTTGGGGGGGATGAACCGAATCGACCTTTTTTTTTTTTTTTTTTTGCAAATATTTCAATGGGAATATTGTCTTTGAATTAAGCAGCATTTGATACATTGACACTGAGTTTTTAGTGACGTTTTATAGAAAAAAATGCCCTATTTGATAGGGCTTATGGCAATCCTTTTTCTACACAATTGGTAAGACATACAATGTTCTAGTTGAGATCAAATGAAAGACGAAGAGTTAGGTTATGGAACTACAGAGCGGTTTGAGCTTTCTGTCAATAGATTTCATTATACAAATGATTGAAATACGTGTTTTTTTTTTAATTTGTTTGGGAAAACAAAAATCACTTAACAAGAAACTGTAAAACACATCACAAAATCGCTCTCTAGTTCGATAGAACCATCATTCATCAATAACCTACAAAAGAATCATGATGCTATGATAAATACTCTTTGCATAAAAGGGATTATAATGTCAATAACTTATTCCTGAGATATTAATAATTATGCAAGTGTACAAATCTTAGGTAATCGCGCGCCACTTTCCAGAGCAGCACATCCCACCACCACACTTATCAGAGGCTACAAGGCCACTGAGAGACGAACAGAACAGAACAGAACAAGTTTAGGTAAGACCCTTTCGGGTGAAGTGGGGAAGTGGGTAGAGTGTAAGAATAGTTGGGTGAGAGGAAGAATATTAAGTTGGAGAGATAGTACCAGGGCTTAACCCAGTAGCTAGGTCTGAGAGACGACTGCCGCCGCTCACCCACACTACTCCTCACAGAGGTTGCCATGTAGTGTATTTAAAGTGAAACAATCATAAAAATCGCAATTTTAGGGGTAAAAAAAAAAAAACTGACTAATCGCCAACAAGTCTTTTTGCTGACACCAAGAACAAAAAAAATACTTTTTAGTATAAACATACTTAGAAATATGATAGAAATAAGCAGATTGCATCAACTTGTTGCCAGAATTATGCACTATTTTTTGGTAAGAAAAAATTCTTTTCCATTATTTTTCGATTTTTTTTTTTTATAAATCGACAGACGCTCATCCCCCCCTTTATTTCTCGGCTCACATGTCATACTTTATGACGATGATCTTAGTGGGCTCATACGTCGTACCTTGACGGTCTAACTAGGACACATTGGTACGCTGTTCGGTAGGATGCATAGCACTTAACCATTCCACAGGAAGCGACCCACAGCAATCGACTAACACCCAGGTACCTATTTACTGCTAGGTGACAGAGGCAATGGGTGTAAGGAGACTTGCCCAAGTGTCTCGCCCTGCCAGCTATAATCATTGGCAAGTCTGGTGAGTTCTGACAGAAGGCTCTCTGAAACACCATCATATGATGGGTTTAGCATTTTCTTCATATGTTGGGCCTTTAAATCTGTCGAAGTTTATTACACCTGCATCCTGAAAGATTTAATGGTCTCTTCTTTTGGCAGTTTGAGGAAGGTCCATGATAGTATTTGCAGCTATATGATTTAATAATGTGTGTGTGTGTGTGTGTGTGTTTGTGTGTTTGTTTGTGTGACTTATTCACAACGTGTAAACGTCACTTGGTCTCTCTGTATGCATATATTTTTGCAAATAACAATACATATCTGTGTGATGTTTAGAGACGTAAAATGGGCCTAAATGAATCAGTCTGTCTTTTTGTCTCTTCTGTGTGTGTTTGTGTGTTTGTTTATGTGACTTATTCACAACATGTAAATGTCACTTGGTCTCTCTGTATGCATATATTGTTGCAAATAACAATACATATCTGTGTGATGTGTAGAGAGGTAAAAATGGGCCTAAATTAGAAGTTTAATGACTAACGGATTTTTTTAAAATATGTACGTTTGACTATGTGTCAATCATTGTTTGGAAGACCTGTGTGTTTCCATCAATAGGCCTATTTCTTTTAAACCTTTGCTTTGAAAGGAAACATGGAATCTGGCAAAGTAAAAAAAAAAAAAAGAGCAAAATTTTTTTATATTAAAGTCCAGGGTTTATTCCCTGGACCCCGGCAATGAGAGTCGCTTCTCTCATCGCCTGGCAATGGCGACAACCCATATGCTTTTCTCAAAACTGTATATTTAAACCTATGAAAGAAGGTGTGATTTATTTGATGAGAGAAAAGTTAAAACAATTGTGCAGTAGAGGGTCATTATATCGAGGTCGGCGGCTCCTTTGATCGACTTTAAAAAAAAAAAAAAAAAAAACTTGTTTCGACGTGTTTTATGAATATGTATTCATTATTGATGTGTTTATGAATAGGTGATATGAATAGCTGGAAATTGTTTTAATTTTTCCACGTTTATACGAAGGACTACAGTTATGTATATGTCTCTTTGTATCTATCTGTTCTCACCTAAACGTGGTTGCAAGGTTCGAGTCACATTTCCTGACCTATTTATAATGTTATCCTCGCTAGTAAATGCAGTAACTTAAATGCTACAGTAGTATTTCACTTTTCTGCTTTATTTTGGCTTATCCAGGAGCTGATCTTTCAGACTTTGGGTGTTCTTCTCTTAACATTTCTGAAGCCGCTTTATCGCACTACAGGGAAGACAGATTGGATTGTTATTTCTCAAAAATGTATTTTCTGCCCTGATAACAAAAACTGTTTAGGACCATTCCTTCCAGGGTGGGACATGATGACAGGCATTGCCAAACAACAATGCCCAAGTACATGTCAAAGTTCTCTAACGTCACTGCCAGAGCTAATGCCTCTTTATCTATCGTTCTATAGATTTTCTGACGAAGTTTGAGTTTTTAGTAAAGGTTTTACTCTTTTACTCTCTCCTCATAGCACATGACCTATAATTTTGTAAATAGTCTCGTTGTAAACCTTTACGTTTTTCTCAGCTTCTTGATATACTTTATCAGATGTGGGTTCTATTCTGGAGATTCATACTAAATAGAGTGATATATGTTGTACATGGTGTTGTGAATGATTACTCTGGCAGTTATTCGTTTGATGTGACACTCAGACGATTTGTTCCCATGTGTGCTAACCACAAGATACCTCAGTTTCAGAAAGGTTTGCAGCCTTTGTCTGCTTGGCATGTACACTGTATCCACTCATCTTTGTTGTTTCCTGATTTTCATAACTTTTCATCTGCTTGGGTTCATTACGAACAGCAGCTTCTCAGACC
This sequence comes from Cherax destructor, assembly GCA_009830355.1. Classification (NCBI taxonomy): domain Eukaryota; kingdom Metazoa; phylum Arthropoda; class Malacostraca; order Decapoda; family Parastacidae; genus Cherax; species Cherax destructor. Next base: position 23,235 of record WNWK01013900.1, on the reverse strand, counting down.
ACTCCTTTAACTTGTCACGATTTCTTGGAAGTTTTTCCTAGTCTTCTGTTTTTATTTTCATCTTTAGCTTCACTTCCTTTTCAAATAGCGACACCTCTGAATCGATTTCTTCATTCAAGTCGTTCACAGGAACCATACATAGTTTTAAGACAAGGTATGATAAAGCTCATGGAGCAGGGAGAGCAGAGACCCAGTAGCAGACAGCGAAGAGGCGGGGCCAGGAGCTGAGTCTCGACCCCTGCAACCACAATTAGGTGAGTACAATTAGGTGAGTACATTCCTATACCGACCCATTTGAAACCTTACTTTCTGCCTGCTTCCATAGCTTTTGTCCCTGTCTTTTCTGATACATTTTACCAAATGCCTTCTTAGAGTCCAAAAATTTGCAGTCTGTACATTTCTCTTTCTTTCCTAACTTTCTTTACCTTGTCACAGAACTCTATCAGATATGTGGGACAGAATATATTATCTCTGAATCCGTGTTTTCTGTTGTTTTTTAATCTGTTCTTTTCCTGGTTCTCTTCCACTCTTCTTCTGATAATCTTATCCCTAGCCTTGCATACTTTTCATGTCAGTTACTCTTGACTGCAGCTTGATGCTACCCATATGCCCTCTTTCTTAAATATTAAGATACAAACGGCAGCTTTTCTCTTTCAATTAACTTGTTGAAGATTGCAACTAGTGTCCAAAAAAAGCTCTTTTTCCCCTCTTCTGAAACTCATTAAGAGATGTTATCTGGTCCATTGTTCTCAAGATATCTAGCTCACTCAGAAGTTTCTTCCGTGCTTCTCCCATTGTGAGTATTGTGTCTATTAATTGGTGCATTCTTCATTGTTGACACTGGTTATGTTACTATTAACGCTGACAGTACTTCTTAATTCCTTTGTTCAGTTCCCTCCATCATCCTATTTATTTCCATTGATCTTCCATTATTTCTTCAGCCTTATTTCATGGTCCCTCACTGTTATTTCTTTACTGATGTGGATGTGTAACAGTTTAAGTTTATTTCTGGCTTTTGATGACAAGTATTCGCTTCTCTCTGTGTTTCATCCACACTCTTCCATCTTTATCTTGTAACTTTCTGGGCCTCTGGAAGATCCGTGCTTATTTTGCTTTTAGGTATATATATATATATATATATATATATATGTATGTATGTATGACGCACACCTGAGATCAACCTTTAAGAAGGCACTGAATCTGTCACTAGAGGATCGGCAATGGGAACAGGCAACCCTCCCAGTGCGACTGGGAGGTATAGGGGTGCGCAAAGCAAGGCAGGTAGCTTTACCTGCATTTCTGTCATCGTGTTTGGCCTCCTGTGGATTAGTCAAGAGGATTGTCCCTGAACGTTTGAGAGGTGTGGTGGGAGCTCAAGACCCCAGGTTCATTGAAGCAGCCGTGCGGTGGGAGATCCTGGCAGACTCCTCCAGTAGACCAGCTCCTCCCAAAGAGCACAAACAGTCCCACTGGGACAAGCCGATCATGGAAAGAATTGCCAACACAATGCTCACCAACGCTTCAGGAAATGACAAAGCTCGTCTCCTAGCGGTGAAGGCACCACACTCAGGAGATTTCCTTCTAGCTGTTCCCAATTCCTCTCTGGGGACTCGACTCGACCCACAGGCCATTCGGATTGGTGTTGCTCTTCGTCTAGCCGCCCCATACTCACCGAACATAGGTGTATTTGCGGCAGGGCGACAGCCTATAAATTCGGACTTCATGGTCTAGTGTGTCACACATCAGAAAGGAAGTATGCTAGACATGAGGAGGTCAATGACATCATAAAGAGAAGCCTCGCCACAGCCCGTTGCCCAGCTCAACGGGAACCCCAAGTGCAGAGGTCTGATGGAAGTCAAAAGTGTCCTGATGGAGCCACTATGCTACCCTGGAAGGATGGTAAGCAGATTGCTTGGGACTACACCTGTGCTGCCACAATGGCAGACAATTACTTGCAATACTCCGTAGCCAAAGGGGGTGGAGCTTCCAGCCACAGGGAGACCCAGAAGACTCTCAAATATGAAGGCCTTCCCCAAAGCTATAACTTCATCCCAATAGGGTCGGAGACCCATGGAGCATGTATATATATATATATATATATATATATATATATATATATATATATATATATATATATATATATATATATATATATATATATATATATATATATATACATGTTTGTCACTGATTATAATGCGAAAATCTCATCCAGCTCCTTAGAGCTGGGGCACGTGCCCAGAATACAGCATGCATTACCCCTCTGAACAGCAGCGCTGAGTCGCTGGAACAGAAAACTAGGTGCCCTGGGATCCCTAGTTACCCTGTTGAGTCTTTTGCCCAGCTCCTTGAGGAACTTAGATGCACTCTTTTCCCATGAGCCAAGGGTCTCCGAGCCTATGGGAACAAACATATAATGATGGGGAAGTTCTCTATATTTTCTCGACTTCTGGGACTACCTGAAGGTGGCAGCTGCCCCTCCTTCCTCCCTGGTGTATTGGAGATAGGTATCAGCCAAGGTAGATGCACATGTGTAGTCCCACACCACCTGCTTGCCGTCTGTCCAGGCTTCAAGGGCGATACCATCTGGACGCTTTTGGCTGCCATCAGATCTACATAGTTGGGTTGGCTCCCTTACTGCTGGGCATCCGGCTGTGAGGCTCCTCTTGATAATGTTATTAACCTTTTCATGTCTTGCAATCTTTCCCTCGGATTTACGACACAAAAGACCATGGTACCCGAATCGGTCTGCTGCTTCACTGCCACAAATACACCTGTGTTCGGCGATAATAGGGGCGGCAAGTCAAAGGGTAACACCAATGCAGATGGTCTGTGGGTCAAGGCGTGTGCCAAGGCTGGAGTTGGGAACAGCCAAAAGAAAGTCTCCTGCATGATGAGCTCTCACTGCAAGGAGGCGGACTCTACCCTTCCCTGACACACTCTGAAGCATTGCTGAGGCTATATTCTCTACTATTTAGCCATCCCAGTGCGACTGTTTGTAGTTGTTGGGGGGAGCAGGCCTAGTTTCAGAGCCTGTTAGATTATCCCAGATCCTGGCTCCATCAATGAACTTTTGGTCATGGATTCCAATCGTGTCCCTAAGATGTTCAGGGAGAATCGCTGTTACAAGCCCTCTGGATGCAATGCATGAAGACAGGAAAGCAGGTAGAGCAATCTGAGATGACTTGCGGACACCAATGCCTCCTAGTCTGACTTGGAGTGTAGCTTGGTCCCACTGCCCATCTTCTAGGGTAAGGTTAAGTTATATATATATATATATATATATATATATATATATATATATATATATATATATATATATATATATATATATATATATATATATATATATATATATATATGTCGTGCCGATTAGGTAAAACTGGTCAATTAGCAAGAACTCATCTAAAATTAAGTCCTTTCTAAAATTTTCTCTTATACGTTTAAAGATATATTTTTTTCATTTATGTTAATGTAAGAATTTATAATTTTGTACCAAGAGAAACTTTGAAAACCTACCTAACCTTATTACAACAAGCGCAATTTAATTTAGCCTAACCCAACTAAATATATTTTAGATACGTTAACATTAATTTAATAATTAACAAACACAATGAAATATATTTTTTTCGTTATGTTCAGAATGATTTTGGCGAAATTATTGCATACACAAATTTTCACTTGTCTTATACGGCAAGGTGAGCGTTGCTATTTAAGCCAAAATCGCAAGTTTTACCTAATCGGCACGACATATATATATATGTATATATATAGCTGTCAGCCACAGGGAGACCCAGAAAACCGGCAAATATGAAGGCCTTCCCCCTTGCTATAACTTCATCCCAATAGGGTCGGAAACCCATGGAGCATGGGGCAAGTGTGCTCTAAAGTTCCTCAAAGAGCTACGTGAAAAACTCATCATAGCAACCAAGGATCACAGGGCGGCCAGCTTCCTCTTTCAGAGACTCAGTGTTGCGATCCAGAGAGGAAATGCCTGCAGCATTCTCCCACTGCCGGGGAGCTGGACGAAGTATTTGACATGTATCTCTGAGTTGTTATCTATGTTTTTTTCTTCCTATTGTATTCTTGTCAATGTATTTTGTCAATGTATTTTGTCTTTAAATAAAGTTTATACACATGTATACCTATTAGTAAAAAAAATGAAAAGATGGGGTAGTAGGGGAAGTGGAATATTCAAATGGCTTCAGAAAGAAATCTAAATATTCTTCCTTGAAGCCTTTTTGTCCACTTCTCCGAGGCTATGGGTCCACCAATTTACACCAGAGATGGACCCCATCCTATATATATATATATCTAGAGGCGGGCCAAAGCATCATGGGTTCGACCCCTGGCTAGTGCAGTGTAGTTATTGATCAATACGAACCTGCAAACTCTATATCAGAGTAGCCAGTACTTTACCACAGAGCCAGACCTCAGATAAATATGAGCGCCTAGCCGGAGCCAGACGATGTTTCCCCATACCACGGGGCACCAAGCTCGTTTTGAAAGTTATTTCATCAAATCCTGCCACATACAGTGGACAACGAAACAGATCTGAAATGCTTAACAATTCGCTGTGGACGTAGAGACAATGTTTGTAAAGTAAATAATTTCGCCGTTTTTTTTTTTTTAACACGTAGGCCGTGCAACTCCCCTTCCTGTAACATATTTCACCCAGAAATGTGTCACTCGTCACTCCATGAAAGTAAATGCTGCAACGTATACTGCCAGGCACATCATCTAAAGGGGACAAGCAGACACAGACCAGCCAGACTATGGGAAACAAAAGAGGGGAGCCACAACCTGTCCAGGGAAAGAGTTTTTTTTAGGGACAGGAGGGAAAAAAGACTGGCAAGAAATGACAGCAATCTTACACCAATTGAAAACACTTCTAGAGCAGAAGCACAGTTATTGGCCTCCACTCCAGAACAACAGATATTAGAGCCAGCAAATAATAATAGCCCAAATAATCCTACAGGATTCATTAAAATAAGTGATACACTGACTGTTTTCGTCAGATCCAAGAAATAAGGGAACCAATGACCGGATTCAAAGCTGGAAGTTCTAGGCGCCCCTAACACCCAAACGGATTCGTTGAAGAAGAAAATAAGGTATCCTCGACTGGATTCAATAAGCGGACGGGGTTTTAGGTGGCCTTATCAAACACCCAAACAATAACTTAAAGCTGTAAGATTGTCTTAAACACTTACACATGCAAATAAAATAGATACGATACAAATAGAGGGATCACCACTTCAGGGAAGTTATTAGTAGAATATACAGTAAAACAACCAACAAAATCAATCACGAAAACCTGTGTAGTATGCAACTAAACAAACAAACGTCCCACTGGATGGATCACATGCAACTTCTGTGGTAAATGGAGCCACGCTCCTTGTGCAGGCATTCAGGAATCAACTACACGAGATATTAAACCAGGGAAGTGTTTTTGGGTATGGCCAAATGAAACCGAACTGTGGAATAAAATCACATTGATATTAAAAGATGACAACATCAAACCGGCCATCATAATAAACATGACAGCATTCTATAACAGTTAGGAAAATAAAAATTCTTGGCCAGATGGTGCTATCGCCCCTGGTACAAATGTTGTCCTGGTAGACAGAAACTGTAGGAATGGTGATATAAATGATGGTGGCCTGAAGGGGGACAGGAGCTCTAGTGGGAAAACATGTGTAGACAAGGACATACAAAAACCAATGTTACAAACTACCAATACCATGGTAGATAGTAAACAGGGGGATGCCCCGGGAAATACTGAAGATAAATTACCAGAAACAGCTAATGAAAGCTCCATTATTAGCACTAGTGCCGAAGATAGAAATGAGACAGGAATACACGCACCAACAGGGAATACAATAGGGAACACAGTCACAAAAAAACAAGGCAAACAGAAACCAGGCCTATGCAAATATTATACACTTGGTATCTGCAGGCATGGAATATCCAGGAAAGCAGATGGAACATGCAATTTCGACCACCCGAGAAAATGCTGTGCCCATATGGCAACAGGAAAATGCAACCTCCCTTTCTGTAAGCTTTTCCACCCTGAAATGTGCCACTCATCAGTTCAGGAAAGACAGTGCTATAACCTATATTGCCAGGCACACCACCTGAAGGGTACAAGACGACACAGAACATCCAGACCATGGGAAAACCTGGGTAGCCAAAGCCACTCCAGAGAGAGAGGTTTTTTAGTGCCAGGAAGGGAAAAAAGCTGGCAGGAAATGACAGAAATCGTACGCCAACTGCAATCATTTCTGGAGTGGAACCACAGTCAATGGTCTCCACTCCAGAACAACAGATATTAGTGCCAGGAAAAAAAAGACCTCCCCCCCATACCACCAATACCACCAATCCGACGACATTCATCTTTGCAAATATACAGGGTCTAAAGCCAGCAACAAACAACAAGGTACCTTACATCCGTGGACTGCTTACAGAGTCAAATGCAATGTTTGCGGCTTTCACAGAGACCCACATAAAGGATCACTTGGACAATGAAATATGGATCCCTGGCTACAACCTATACAGATGTGACAGAGTGAACAGGCAAAAGGGATGGGAGGGGGTTGGCCTGTATATCACAGAGTCACTTATATGCTCAGAACTACTAAATGCCTCAAATGATGTAGTTGAAGTATTAGCAGTAAAGATCGAGAATCAAAACCTGGTCATCGTGGTTGTCTACAAGCCTCCGGATGCAACGTCCCAACGATTCCAGGAACAGCTTCTGAAAATTGACTACTGTCTGGAAAACCTTCCAGCTCCTGCCCCCAACATCTTGCTCCTGGGGGACTTCAACCTAAGGCACCTAAAATGGAGGAATATTGCAAACAATGTGGTAGCAGAGATAACACCAGGAGGCAGCTCAGATGAAAACTCGCACACACATGAACTTTTAAATCTCTGAACCAAATTCACCTTAAACCAGCAAATAATTAAAATTAAAATTCAAATTGATATATTTCTCTGTAAAAATTACAATGTGTGTTTTGCATATTAATGACTAAGGACTATAATTACAAAGATGGCCGTTAGCATGCCTAGGCATGCTAGACATTTCGGGCAGACTTAATACTAGGTTTTAATCTATATTACAAATTACATATGAATATAAATTTCAAATGATTAAAGAGATTTACAATAGTGAAGTAGTTCAGGATAACTAGATTGTATTACAGATTACAAATGAGTATAAATTTCAAATTATTAAATATATTTACCACAGTGAGGTAGTTTAGAATGTTTAGATTGTAAAAAATTAGTATTAAGAATGGTTTTGTCTTGGCATGTTACACAGTTTCTATTAAATCTACAATATTGGAGTAAATCAGGTAAACTTACTCTATACAACGATTATACTGGTATTAAGGTTAGGTAATTGTAGTGATTTACTAGGTTTACAAAATTGAGGTAGTACAAAAATTAATAACAAAAACATAAGGTGGGACCAAGTAAACCAAGTCCTAAATAATATAAACTGGGAAGATAGCCTAAGCATCACGGATCCTATCCTATGTCTAGAACAAATTAACTCTGTGGCACTTGAGGTTTGCTCAAGGCAAATTCCCTTAAGGAAAAAGAGATGTAAACTAGAAAGAGAAAGGCGCTCCCTATACAGGGGAAGGCAAAGAATAACAGAGCGGCTACTAGAGGCCAATATATCTGAAATACGTAGGGAGACACTGGTCAGAGAAATAGCAAACATCGAACTAAAACTAAAGGAATATTACAGGAATCAAGAAACGCAGGAATAACTAAAAGCCATAAATGAAATTGAAAGAAACCCAAAGTAGTATTTCTTTTCTTATGCCAAATCAAAGCCGAGAACAACATCCAGTATTGAGCCTCTACTTAAACGGGATGGGTCCTACACAGATGACAGCAAGGAAATGAGTGAGTTACTAAAGTCCCAGTATGACTCAGTTTTTTAGCGAGCCGCTTACCAGACTGAAAGTCGAAGACCTAAATGATTTTTTTATGAGAGTGCCACAGAACTTGGTAGACGCAAGCCTATCTGACATTACCCTTACGCCAAATGACTTCAAAAAGGTGATAAATGACATGCCCATGCACTCCGCTCCAGCCCAGACTCATAGAACTCCGTGTTCATCAAGAACTGCAAGAACTTTTCCTGTTATTCCTTTATCACGCATTTTGTGTGCTATTACACCATGGTCACACTTGTCAAAAGCTTTTGCAAAGTCTGTGTATATAACATCTGCATTCTGTTTGTCTTCTAGAGCATCCAGGACCTTGTCATAGTGGTCCAGTAGTTGGGACAGACAGGAGCGACCTGCTCTAAACCCATGCTGCCCTGGGTTGTGTAGTTGATGGGTATCTAGAGGAGTGGCGATCTTGCTTCTTAGAACCCTTTCAGAAACTTTTTTGATATGGGACGTTAGCACTATTGGTCTGTAGTTCTTTGCTATTGCTTTACTGCCCCCTTTGTGGAGTGGGGCTATGGCTGTTGTTTTTAGTAACTGCGGGACGACCCCAGTGTCCATGCTCCCTCTCCATAGGATGTTAAAAGCACGTGATAGGGGCTATCACGTAATGATGTAAAGAGAGTAGTAAGGGAGAAAAAGTTAGCATATGAGAGGTTTTTACAAAGTAGAAGTGATGCAAGGAGGGAAGAGTATATGGAGAGAAAAATAGAGGTTAAGAGAGTGGTGAGGCAATGTAAAAGAGAGCAAATGAGAGAGTGGGTGAGATGTTATCAACGAATTTTGTTGAAAATAAGAAAAAAATTTGGAGTGAGATTAATAAGCTGAGGAAGCCTAGGGAACGAATGGATTTGACAGTTAAAAATAGGTGATGAGAGTTATTAAATGGAGAGTTAGAGGTATCGGGAAGATGGAGGGAATATTTTGAGGAATTGTTAAATGTTGATGAAGATAGGGAAGCTGTGATTTCGTGTATAGGGCAAGGAGGAATAACATCTTGTAGGAGTGAGGAAGAACCAGTTGTGAGTGTGAGGGAAGTTCGTGGGGCAGTGAGTAGAATAAAAGGGAAGTAAGGCAGCTGGGATTGATGGGATAAAGATAGAAATGTTAAAAGCAGGTGAGGATATACTTTTGGAGTGGTTGGTGCTATTATGTAATAAATGTATGGAAGAGGGTAAGGTACCTAGGGACTGGCAGAGAGCATGCATAGTTCCTTTGTATAAAGGCAAAGGGAGCAAAAAAGAGTGCAAAAATTATAGGGGAGTAAGTCTGTTAAGTATACCTGGTAAAGTGTATGGTAGAGTTATTATTGAAAGAATTAAGAGTAAGACGGAGAGTAGGATAGCAGATGAACAAGGAGGATTTAGGAAATGTAGGGGTGTGTAGACCAAGTGTTTACAGTGAAACATATAGGTGAACAGTATTTAGATAAGGGTAAAGAGGTTTTGTGGCAATTATGGATTTGGAAAAGGAATATGACAGAGTGGATAGGGAGGGCAATGTAGCAGATGTTGCAGGTGTATGGAATAGAAGGCAGGTTACTGAAAGCAGTGAAGAGTTGTTACGAGGATAGTGAGGCTCAGGTTAGAGTATGTAGGAGAGAGGGAGATTTTTTCCCAGTAAAAGTAGGCCTTAGACAAGGATGTGTGGTGTCACGGTGGTTGTTCAGTATATTTATAGATGGGGTTGTAAGAGAAGTGAATGGGCAGGTCTTGGTAAGAGGTGTGGGGTTAAAAGATAAAGAATCTAACACAAAGTGGGAGTTGTCACAGCTGTTTTTTGCTGATGACACTGTGCTTTTGGGAGATTCTGGAGAGAAGTTGCAGAGGTTGGTGGATGAGTTTGGTAGGGTATGTAAAAGAAGAAAATAAATTAAAAGTGAATATAGGAAAGAGTAAGGTGATGAGAATAACAAAAATATTAGGTGATGAAAGATTGGATATCAGATTGGAGGGAGAGAATTTGGAGGAAGTTAATGTATTCAGATATTTAGGAGTGGACGTGTCAGCAGTTGGGTCTATGAAGGATGAGGTGAATCATAGAATTGATGAGGGGAAAAGGGTGAGTGGTGCACTTAGGAGTCTGTGGAGACAAAGATCTTTGTCCGTGGAAGCAAAGAGGGGAATGTATGAGAGTATAGTTATACCAACACTCTTATATGGGTGTGAAGCATGGGTGGTGAATGTTGCAACAAGGAGAAGGCTGGAGGCAGTGGAGATGTCATGTCTGATATCAGTGTGTGGTGTGAATATAATGCAGCGAATTCGTAGTGTGGAAATTAGAAAGAGGTGCAGGATAACCAAAACTATTATCCAGAGGGCTGAGGATGGGTTGTTGAGGTGGTTCGGAATGTAGAGAGGATGGAACAAAGTAGAATGACTTCGAGAGTGTATAAATCTGTAGTGGAGGGAAGGCGTGGTAGGGGTTGGCCTAGGAAAAGTTGGAGGGAGGGGGGCAAAGGAGGTTTTGTGTGCGAGGGGATTGGACTTCTAGAAAGCGTGCGTGAGCGTATTTGATAGGAGTGAATGGAGACAAATGGTTTCTAATAATTGACGTGCTGTTGGAGTGTGAGCAAAGTAACATTTATGAAAGGATTCAGGGAAACCGGCAGCCCGGACTTGATTCCTGGAGATGGGAAGTACAGTGTCTACACTCTGAAGGAGGGATGTTAATGTTGCAGTTCTATAACTGTAGTGTAAGCACCCCTCTGGCAAGACAGTAATGGAGTGAATGTTGATGAAAGTTTTCCTTTTTCGGGCCACCTTGCCTTGGTGGGAATCGGCCGATGTGCTATTAAACTAATAAAATATATGTATATATATATATTATTGTAACCACGAACGAGTGGTATTGATCAATAACTACAATGTACTAGCCAGGGGTCGAACCCATGATACTTTGGCTCGCCTCATGATGAGCGAAAACACATGACGCTCTAGTCCACTGAACCATACAATCCTTAAGAGTAACGTGCATATAAATTTAGCATAATCTAGCTAAATATATTTTATATAAGTTTACAATAATTTAATAATAAACAAACACAATTAAATATATTTTTTCGTTAGGTTCAGAATGATTTTTGCGAAACTATTGCATACACAAATTTTCACTAGCCCTGTTCGGCAAGAAGAGTGTTGCTCTTTAAGCGAGAATCGCAAGTTTTACCTATTCGGCACGACATTATATATATATATTTTTTTTTTTTTTTTTTTCCAACAAGTCGGCCGTCTCCCACCGAGGCAGGGTGACCCAAAAAGAAAGAAAATCCCCAAAAAGAAAATACTTTCATCATCATTCAATACTTTCACCACACTCATACATAATCACTGTCTTTGCAGAGGAGCTCAGATACGACAGCTGAGAATAGTCCCTCCCAGCTGTCACTATCTCAGACCCCTCCTTTAAAGTGCAGGCATTGTACTTCCCATTTCCAGGACTCAAGACCAACTAAATCAATTAACTGGTTTTCCTGAATCCCTTCACAAAATGCTACCCTGCTCACACTCCAACAGATCGTCATGTCCCAAAAACCATTCGTCTCCATTCACTCCTATCTAACACGCTCACACATGCTTGCTGGAAGTCCAAGCCCCTCGCCCACAAAACCTCCTTTACCCCTTCCCTCCAACCTTTTCTAGGACGACCCCTACCCCGCCTTCCTTCCCCTACAGATTTATACGCTCTCCAAGTCATTCTACTTTGATCCATTCTCTCTAAATGACCAAACCACCTCAACAACCCCTCTTCAGCCCTCTGACAAATACTTTTAGTAACTCCACACCTTCTCCTAATTTCCACATTCCGAATTTTCTGCATAATATTTACACCACACATTGCCCTTAGACAGGACATCTCCACTGCCTCCAGCCTCCTCCTCGCTGCAGCATTTGGAACCCATGCTTCACACCTTGCCTCAATGGATAACGTTTTTTGTCTCCACAGATACCTCAATGCACCACTCACCTTTTTTCCTTCATCAATTCTATGGTTAACCTCATCCTTCATATACCCATCCGCTGACACGTCAACTCCCAAATATCTGAAAACATTTACTTCTTCCATAATCCCTCTCTCCAATGTGATATCCAATTTTTCTTTATTTAAATCGTTTGATACCCTCATCACCTTACTCTTATCTATGTTCACTTTTAACTTTCTACCTTTACACACACTCCCAAACTCGTCCACTAACCTTTGCAACTTTTCTTTAGAATCTCCCATAAGCACAGTATCATCAGCAAAAAGTAACTGTGTCAACTCCCATTTTGCATTTAATTCTCCATAATTTAATCCCACCCCTCTCCCCAACACCCTAGCATTTACTTCTTTTACAACCCCATCTATAAATATATTAAACAACCATGGTGACATTACACAACCCTGTCTAAGACCTACTTTTACCGGGAAGTAATCTCCTCTCTCCTACACACCCTAACCTGAGCCTCACTATCCTCATAAAAACTCTTTACAGCCTTCAGTAACTTACTACCTATTCCATACACTTGCAACATTTGCCACATTGCTCCCTATCCATTCTATCATATGCCTTTTCTAAATCCCTAAATGCAATAAAAACTTCTCTACCTTTATCTAAATACTGTTCACATATATGCTTCACTGTAAACACTTGATCTACACATCCCCTACCCACTCTAAAGCCTCCTTGCTCATCTGCAATCCTACTCTCTGTCTTACCTCTAATTCTTTCAATAATAACCCTGCCATACACTTTACCTGGTATACTCAGTAAACTTATTCCCCTATAATTTTACACTCTCTTTATCCCCCTTCCCTTTATATAAAGGAACTATACATGCTCTCTGCCAATCCCTAGGTACCTTCCCTCTTTCATACATTTATTAAACAAAAATACCAACCACTCCAGCACTATATATATATATATATATATATATATATATATATATATATATATATATATATATATATATATATATATATATATATATATGACACGGGGACAGGAAATAGGTCTCATCCTGAATCCATCCAAATGTGAAATCATCTCAGTCAATCAACAAGTGATAGATGCAGTGATATCAAAACTACCAGGAGAAACAGTCATTGCCCTTACGAATAGTGTCTTGCTTGGAGCACCTCTGGGAAGCGATGCCATTGACACAATTCTCAGGAAGAAACTGGAAGAATTGAGGAGAATGGAACAATGAATAGGCGGTCTTGACACCCATGATGCCTTGTACCTTCTCACAAAATGCTCGAGTCTGCCCAGGTTGACATATTTCCTAAGATGTGCTCGAATATGACAGTATCCTGAGGCAGACCTTTACTAAAGTACTTAACCTTACCCTAGAAGATGGGCAGTGGGACCAAGCTACACTCCCAGTCAGACTAGGAGGCATTGGTGTCTGCAAGTCATCTCAGATTGCTCTCCCTGCTTTCCTGTCTTCATGCATTGCATCCAGAGGGCTTGTAACAGCGATTCTCCCTGAACATCTTAGGGACACGATTGGAATCCATGACCAAAAGTTCATCGACGGAGCCAGGATCTGGGATAATCTAACGGGCTCTGAAACCAGGCCTGCTCCCCCCAACAACTACAAACAGTCGCACTGGGATGGCCCAATAGTAGAGAATATAGCCTCAGCAATGCTTCAGAGTGTGTCAGGGATGGATAGAGCCCGCCTCCTTGCAGTGAGAGCTCCTCATGCAGGGGACTTTCTGTTGGCTGTTCCCAACTCCAGCCTTGGCACACGCCTCGACCCGATTCGGGTACCATGGTCTTTTGTGTCGTAAATCCGAGGGAAAGATTGCAAGACATGAAAAGGTTAATAACATTATCAAGAGGAGCCTCACAGCCGGATGCCCAGCAGTAAGGGAGCCACCCCAACTATGTAGATCTGATGTCAGCCAAAAGCGTCCAGATGGTATCACCCTTCAAGCCTGGACAGATGGCAAGCAGGTGGTGTGGGATTACACATGTGCATCTACCTTGGCTGATACCTATCTCCAATGCACCAGGGAGGAAGGAGGGGCAGCTGCCACCTTCAGGGAGTCCCAAAAGTCGTGAAAATAGGGAGAATTTACCAATCATTATATGTTTGTTCCCATAGGCTCGGAGACCCTTGGCTCATGGGGAAAGAGTGCATATAAGTTCCTCAAGGAGCTGGGCAAAAGACTCAACAGGGTAACTAGGGATCCCAGGGCAGCTAGTTTTCTGTTCCAGCGACTCAGCGCTGCTGTTCAGAGTGGTAATGCCTACTGTATTCTGGGCACGCGCCCCAGCTCTGAGAAGCTGGATGAGATTTTCGCATTATAATCAGTGACAGGCATGTAACAGTGTGTACTGGACATGTATCTCTCACACGTCATGTACTATATATGCCATCTTTATATCAACAATGTATCTCTTAAATCTTTTGTACCATATTATGTAATAAAATATACCTATTGGTAAAAAAAAAGAATGAAAAGATGGGGTGGTAGGAGAAGTGGAATATTCAAATGGCTTCAGGAAGAAATCCAAATATTCTTCTTTTTGAAGCCTTTTTATCCACTTCTCCGAGGCTATGGGTCCCACAATTTGTACCAGAGGTGGACCCCCATCATGTATATATATATGATATAAACCTTGGTAATAAATACCCACAAGTTGGTTTAGAAAGACACGTTAGCAAACACTAGGACATATTTATTAGAAAACGTTTCGGTCCTGGGACCTTGGTCACTTCTGACATACAAAGGTTGAAAGACATTATATATAGGCGGAGAGTGAGGTGTGAGTGACACATGGTGACCTGAAGAATGCCATGTTGGTATGAGGACGGGTAGACGATGAGATCACGTGACTCCTGTGTTGCTGGGTAGGTGCTGCCCCGCCTGCTTGACTATCAGGTATGTTAATGTTTTAGAAATTTTGAGGTTTTCACTGTTACGTTCTATTGTGTCGGTGACGGTGATTAGCGAGGCTTCTAGACACCGTCGGCGTCTAAATTCTTGTTCGGTGAGAACGAGTTGTGCCTCATCCCAGTTCATCAAATGCCCCGTGGAGTCTCGGTGGAGGACACAGGCGTACCTTAAATTGTCTCTGTTACTGGCACTTCGATGCTCATTCAGGCGGACCGCAAGATCTCTGCCTGTTTCGCCTACATATTTCTTGGGACAGAATCCACAGGGGATGGTGTAGACGCCTGCTGTGGAAGTTAGAGGTGTGGGGCTGCGTTTCGTAGTGAGGTCTTTGATAGATGACGTGTTTATGGTGGAAACGTTGATGTTACACTTAGCAAGTGCCCGGCGAGTATTGTGGCAACATCACTACATGGGAACACTATGAACTGCTTAGAGGGCTGTTCCATGGGCGGTTTGTTGAGGATAGCTTGTGCCTTGAGTCTGCAATCCCGGAGGAAGAAAGATGGAAACTGAAGACGTGTAAAAGCTTGTGTTATGTAAATATATTCTTCAAGGAAACAAGGGCTGGAGATGTGAAGAGCTCTCAAGAAGAAGCCAATGAGGACTCCTCTTTCAGTGCGTGTGTCTTGGTGTGAATAGAAGTGTATAAGATCGTCCTTGCTGGTGGATTTTCTATCCACTTTCAAGAGAAGTTTGTCACTGTCGGGAGATCTGCACAGGAGGACGTCGAGGAAAGTTTGCCTTCTTTCTCGAGTTCAAGTGTAAACTTTATTGATGGTTCGGCTGCACTGATCTTGTTGAGGAGGACCTGCGTTATAATATTTTCTCCATCCTGCACTATTTCTTTTTGCGTGCGTTGAGATAGAGGAGGCTGGGCCTGTGAAATAGGGGGATACTTTTCTCGGATCGCATTTATTTATAAATTTGGCTTTATTAACTTTATGCAGTACGGAACGTCAACGATTCTCTTGACCCATTATTCAACTTGTCCTCAACTCTCGTTACTTAACTTGTTCTCCACACCCATTATCCTGTCTGTCCTCCTCATCCATTATCCAGTCTGTCCTCCACATCCATTATCCAGTCTGTCCTCCTCATCCATTATTCAATCTGTCTACCTGGAGAGGATTTCGGGGGTCAACGCCCCCGCGGCCCGGTCTGTGACCGGTGGATCGGAGCCTATTCAACCAAGCTGGTACTGCTGGCCGCACGCAAACAGACGTACAAACCACAGCCCGGCTGGTCAGGTCCTCCTCACCCATTATTCAGTCTGTCCTCGAGACTGACATTTTATACAAATCCTTGATAACAGGAGCAATGAACAAGATGAACTCTGTTGTTTGTTCAGCCTTGAGAACTTTAAGAGACTAAACTGAGTTTAAAATATTTGTTTTTTTTTTTTGGATAAAAATAATATTCTGTTTGCCTTAATATAGTCTAGGTTACTTTTTTAATTAGATAACTTCAAGTTAATAAACAACATGTACTAGATCCCTTAAACAGTGGGTCGCTGTAGCTGAGTTTCTAGAACGTCAGAAAATCAACGTTATCTTCGTTTCTTCAAAGTCACTTATGCATGAACTCGCTTGTTATGTTGGTACAGTTTTTATGTGATGAATATTCTTCCAATTGATGTTAGAATAATAATATAAATGATTTACCTATATGTTTCTACTGTAACCAGCATGTAGGGAAATGAAAGTATGCGACGTTACAATGTGAATTGTGGCAATCTATTGTGCCTTTTTTATTGTTCATTGTTCTGTCTCTGTTTTAGCGGAATGTTGAATTTGATTGCAATTTGCAGGTGCCAATGCGTGTGCATCTTCCACAGCGATGGTTGGTAAAGATTTATTAAGAAAAATACTTAATACAGATTGACTTTTGCATGCCACTGTCAGAAGACTTAAATACTCATTCCAGAAGAATGGAATGAGATTGAGATTATTTGAAATATAATGGGAAGGGTAATGGTTCATATAGAATAATGGGTGTGAATGCATGTAATTCACTAAAGTCGCACTTAATCGTGAGGTGCTGCTATGTGAAGTACACTGATTAAGGTTGTGTCCATAAGGCTTTGAGCTGATGCTGCCTTCACGTAACCAGCGGTGTGTCCACCTGTACACGGTGGACACACTCACGCCAGTCACTTCAGCGATGGCAGCGTGGGACATGCCGGCAGCCCGCAAGCGCACGAAACATGCGCGCTCTCTCTCATTCGTTGGTCGAAACTTGCGTCGGATCTTCATTGTAATATTCTGTGAAAACAAAAGTTTGAAGTCAATAACGCATTCTGCCGCTGTTGTTACAAACGGCCATCTGTTAACTGTCATGTAAAGCGAATCTTATCGTATACTATAAGTACCAATCTTTTACAAATACAAACATCGTCAATATTTTGAACCGTTAGTTTTTTGATTAATTAAATTTCAACAAGAAACAATAACCAGTATATGCCAAATATACTTTCCCAACGCGAAATGTAAGAATTAATATAAGAAATCTGTTTTCTTCTGTCACATTTCCCACGAAGTGACAACAACGCGCCAGAGTTGCAGTTTACACTACACTCTTCGTAACTACTCTTCAGCTGAAGTATCCGAGCCAGTGGGCGCAGTAAAGGCTATGAAATAGCTTAAGTAATAAGACTCACTTGAAAGAAACTGTTTGTTACTGTCATATTTTGTTATGTTATCGAGATTTCGTTATATACACAAAAACAAGTAATCTTCAACTTGCCGTAAACAATGTAATCTTATTAAAAATCACAATGAAAGATAAACACAGCTTAAAATTATTTTTAATATAGGAAAGGCATTAAGATTATAGGCAATGTTAATTTAAATAATTTGTGCGAGTTTGCAAATATACAGGTTTTAGTTAATAAATCATAACTTGCCATCAGAAGTTTGACTGTAAAAATAAAATAACCTAATAGCAAAGAGGACAAAACTAGCAGCAAACAGTTCCTTATCAGATATCTGAAAACTATTATATACTATTATATATTCAAGACAAGAGATGCCAAGTCAATGATGATCCTTTTTAAATCACTTGTTCTCTCTAGGCTGGAATACTGCTGTACATTAACATCCCCATTCAAGGCAGGTGAAATTGCTGATCTAGAGAATGTACAGAGAACCTTTACTGCACATATAAGTTCCATCAAACATCTCAATTACTGGGAACGCCTGGAATCACTTGACTTGTACTCACTGGAGTGCAGGCGAGAGAGATATATCATAATATATATATATATATATATATATATATATATATATATATATAAACACTGCGATTAGCCAAGGATTCGAACCCATGCTGCTTTGACCCGCCTCTTGGTGAACGAAAACCCATGACGCTCTAACCCAGAGGACCACGAAATCCTACAAGAACCAAGCACCCAGCCAAGCTAGGTGTGTTACCCTTGGTTAGGGCGTCATGGGTTTTCGCTCAACATGTGTTTTCTCTTAGTGTACCAGTGATTTCTGTGTGCAGATTAGGGACCACTTCCTCTAGAATCTTCCAGGTGTATATTATGATATATCTCTCTCGCCTGCGCTCCAGTGAGTACAAGTCAAGTGATTCCAGGCGTTCCCAGTAATTGAGATGTTTGATGGAACTTATATGTGCAGTAAAGGTTCTCTGTACATTCTCTAGATCAGCAATTTCACCTGCCTTGAATGTGGATGTTAATGTACAGCAGTATTCCAGCCTAGAGAGAACAAGTGATTTAAAAAGGATCATCATTGACTTGGCATCTCTTGTCTTGAATGTTCTCATTATCCATCCTATCAGTTTCCTCGCAGATGTGATAGTGGCATTGTTGTGGTCCTTGAAGGTGAGGTCTTCGGACATTAGCACTCCCAGGTCCTTCACAATACTTTTCCGCTCTATTGTGTGATTAGAGTTTGTAATATACTCAGTCCTAGCTATTATTTCCTCTAGTTTTCCATAACGGAGTAGTTGGAATTTGTCTTCATTGAACATCATATTGTTCTCCGTTACCCATTGGAAAACTTGGTTTAAATCTTCTTGGAGATTTGCCGTGTCCTCAATGGATGACAGTCTCATGCAGATCCCAGTATCGTCTGCAAAGGATGACACGGTGCTATGGTTTACATCTCTGTGTATGTCTATGAGAATGAGGAACAGGATAGGGGCGAGTACCTGGAGAGGTTTACCTGAAGGTTTACCTGGAGAGGGTTTCGGGGTTCAACGCCCCCGGGGCTCGGTCTGAGACCAGGCCTCATGGTGGATGTGACAGAGTGAACAGGCAAAAGGAAGGGAGGGGGGGGTTAGCCTGTATATCACAGAGTCACTTATATGCTCAGAACTACTAAATGCCTCAAATGATGTAGTTGAAGTTTTAGCAGTAAAGATCGAGAATCAAAACCTGGTCATCGTGGTTGTATACAAGCCTCCGGATGCAACGTCCCAACAATTCCAGGAACAGCTTCTGAAAATTGACCAATGTCTGGAAAATCTTCCAGCTCCTGCCCCCAACATCTTGCTCCTGGGGGACTTCAACCTAAGGCACCTAAAATGGAGGAATATTGCAAATAATGGGGTAGCAGAGATAACACCAGGAGGCAGCTCAGATGAAAACTCGCACACACACGAGCTTTTAAATCTCTGCACCAAATCCACCTTAAACCAGAAAATAATAGAGCCTACAAGATTGGAGAATACACTGGACCTCATCTTCACTAACAATGATGATCTGATACGAAATGTCATCATATCAAAAACGATATACTCAGATCACAACATAATAGAGGTCCAGATATGCATGAGGGGGGCCCCAGATCGACAAAATGTGATCAGTCGCGAGGGAGCCTTCTTCAATTCCAACTTCAATAACAAAAACATAAGGTGGGACCAAGTAAACCAAATCCTAAATGATATAAACTGGGAAGATAGCCTAAGCATCACGGATCCTAACCTATGTCTAGAACAAATTAACTCTGTGGCACTTGAGGTTTGCTCAAGGCAAATTCCCTTAAGGAAAAGGAGGAGAAGATGTAAACTAGAAAGAGAGAGGCGCTCCCTATACAGGCGAAGGCAAAGAATAAGACTACGGCTACAAGAGGCCAATATATCTGAAATACGTAGGGAGGCACTGGTCAGAGAAATAGCAAACATCGAATTAAAACTAAAGGAATCTTACAGGAATCAAGAAACGCGGGAAGAACTAAAAGCCATAAATGAAATTGAAAGAAACCCAAAGTATTTCTTTTCTTATGCCAAAACAAAGTCGAGAACAACATCCAGTATTGGGCCCCTACTAAAACGAGATGGGTCTTACACAGATGACAGCAAGGAAATGAGTGAGTTACTAAAGTCCCAGTATGACTCAGTTTTTAGTGAGCCGCTAACCAGACTAAAAGTTGAAGACCAAAATGAATTTTTTATGAGAGTGCCACAGAACCTGGTAGACGCAAGCCTATCTGACATTACCCTGACGCAACATGACTTTGAAAAGGCGATAAATGACATGCCCATGCACTCCGCTCCAGGCCCCGACTCATAGAACTCAATGTTCATCAAGAACTGCAAGAAGCCCCTATCACGTGCTTTTAACATCCTATGGAGAGGGAGCATGGACACTGGGGTCGTCCAGCAGTTACTAAAAACAACAGACATAGCCCCACTCCACAAAGGCGGCAGTAAAGCAATGGCAAATAACTACAGACCAATAGCGCTAACGTCCCATATCATAAAAATCTTTGAAAGGGTTCTAAGAAGCAAGATCGCCACTCATCTAGATAACCATCAATTACACAACCCAGGGCAGCATGGGTTTATAGCAGGTCGCTCCTGTCTGTCCCAACAACTGGACCACTATGACAAGGTCCTGGATGCTCTAGAGGACAAACAGAATGCAGATGTTATATACACAGACTTTGCAAAAGCCTTTGATAAGTGTGACCATGGTGTGATAGCACACAAAATGCGTGATAAAGGAATAACAGGAAAAGTTGGTAGATGGATCTATAATTTCCTAACAAGTAGAACACAAAGAGTAGTAGTCAATAGAATAAAGTCTGAGGCAGCTAATGTGAAAAGCTGTTCCACAAGGCACAGTACTCGCTCCCATCCTGTTCCTCATCCTCATATCGGACATAGACAGGGATATAAGCCACAGTGCCGTATCTTCCTTTGCAGACGACATCCGAATCTATATGACAGTGTCCACCGTTGAAGACACTGCAAGACTCCAAGCAGACATAAACCAAATCTTTAAATGGGCTGCAGAAAACAATATGAAGTTCAATGATGAGAAATTTCAATTACTCAGATACGGAAAACGTGAGGAAATTAAAATCTCATCGGAGTACAAAACTAATTCCAACCACACAATAGAGCGAAAAACTAATGTCAAAGACCTGGGATTGATCATGTCAGAGGATCTCACCTTCAAGGACCATAACACCGTAGCAATCGCATCTGTTAGAAAAATGACAGGATGGATAATGAGAAACTTCAAAACCAGGGATGCAAAGCCCATGTTGACACTTTACAAATCGCTTGTTCTATCTAGGCTGGAATATTGCTGCACACTAACTGCACCTTTCAAGGCAGGTGAAATTGCTGACCTTGAAAATGTGCAGAGAACCTTCACGGCACGCATAACTGCAATAAACCACCTCAATTACTGGGAACGCTTGAAGTTTCTAAACCTGTACTCCCTAGAACGCAGGCGGGAGAGATACATTGTTATATACACGTGGAAAATTCTCGAGGGATTAGTACCAAACTTGCACACGAAAATCACTCCCTACGAAAGCAAAAGACTCGGCAGGCGATGTAACATCTCCCAATGAAAAGCAGGGTGCCACTAGCACGTTGAGAGACAACACAATAAGTGTCAGGGCCCAAGATTGTTCAACTGCCTCCCAGCATACATAAGGGGATTACCAACAAACCCTGGCTGTCTTCAAGCAGGCACTGGACAGGCACCTAAAGTCGGTACCTGACCAGCCGGGCTGTGGCTCGTACGTTGGACTGCGTGCGGCCAGCAGTAACAGCCTGGTTGATCAGGCTCTGGTCCAACATGAGGCATGGTCACAGACCAAGCCGCGGGGGCGTTGACCCCTGGAATTCTCTCCAGGTAAACTCCAGGATCAGGGTCTGATCAACCAGGCTGTTACTGCTGGCCGACGCAACTCACGTACGAACCACAGCCCCTGGTTTTCATTGGGGGAATATTGCATCTCCTGCCGAGTCTTTTGCTTTCATAGGGAGTGATTTTCGTGTGCAAGTTTGGTACTAATCTCTCTAGGATTTTCCAAGTGTATATTATCATGTATCTGGCCTGCGTTCCAAGGAATACAGATCAAGGACCTTCATACGTTCCCAGCAATTTAGGTGCCTTATCGTACTTATGTGTTCCGCGAAAGTTCTTTGTACACTCTCCAGGTCAACAATGTCGCTAGGCTTGAAGGGGGTCGTTAGTGTACAGCAGTATTCAAGCCTAGAGAGAACAAGCGATTGGAAGAGAATCATCATGGGCTTGGCGTCCCTAGTTTTGAAGGTTCTCATTATCCATCCTATCATTTTCCTAGCAGATGCGGTATATACATTGTTGTTGTCTTTGAAGGTGAGATCCTCTGACATTATCACTCCCAGGTCCTTCACATTATTTTTCGCTCTATTGAATGGTTAGAATTTGTTGTATACCTTGCTACGGTTTTAATTTCCTCAAGTTTTCCATATCTGAGTAGTTGAAACTTCTCCTCATTGAACTTCATATTGTTTTGCGTGGCACATTTGAAGATTTGGTTTATGTCCGCTTTGAGTCTTGCGGTGTCTTCGATGGAGGTCATTGCCAGGTCAATCCGGGTGTCATCCGCAAAGGAAGACACGGAGCTATGGTTTACATCTCTATCTATGTTAGATATGAGGATGAGGAATAGAATGAGAGCGAGTACTGTGCCTTGTGGAACAGAGCTTTTCACCGTAGCTGCCTCGGACTTTACTCTGTTTACTATTACTCTTTGAGTTCTATTTGTCAGGAAGTTATAGATCCATCTACCAACTTTTCCTGTTATTCCTTTATCATGCATTTTGTGCGTTATTACACCATGGTCACACTTGTCAAAAGCTTTTGCAAAGTCTGTGTATACTACATCTGTATTTTGTTTATCCTCAACAGCATCCAGGACCCTGTCATAGTGGTCCAGTAGCTGGGACAGGCAGGAGCGACCTGCTCTAAACCCGTGTTGCTATGGGTTGTGCAACTGATGAGTATCTAGGTGGTTGGCAATCTTGCTTCTTAGAACCCTCTCAAAGATTTTTATGATATGGGATGTTAGTGCTATCGGTCTGTAAATCTTTGCAATTGCTTTACTGCCACCTTTGTAGAGTGGGG